>VMBQ01001031.1:109358-221515 GCA_007657795.1 Dreissena rostriformis | reverse complement strand
TGGAGCACTTTGGTTCCCGTATAAAGACATAAGATGAAACGTTTAAGCAGATACAGTCGGGAAGCACACATTCACAATACGTTAATGCCGTCACATTTCCTCGAAATAACAATAACTATTTTTTTTTAAATAAGGGTATTCCCACAATTATTGTACGATAGCCCATATTTAAAATTCAATTTCTTTAATGGAAACACGCCGTTTGTCTTGTTTTAATTTTGACTTATCTTGACGGCAATATGGTTCACAATATATAGAAGATAGTAGCTGGAGAAGGTAGAATAAAGATTTAATTCAATAGTTGGCATATTAATCTATATTTAAATGGATGTCTCAGTGTTTAAGTAGATATTCTAACGAAAACAACATATTTTCATTTAATTTTGTTGCTGTTGTACAAGTTGAATAAAATAAACCATTAAAATGTTCATTCGCTTATTAAATCGTAAGGCCAAAAATGAAGTTTTTTTATTTTTCGTTGGAATCCGTTTCATCTACTATATTTATCAGGAAAACAGTGGGGAACTATATAAATATTGGCAGAAATGCATATTAGACGTTTTCAAGAAGCCAACATAATTTCAAATTATTTTCTCTATATACATTATATACTGTTTTATACAAGTGTTGCATTCAAACCGTCAACATGTGTACATCGTATTATGTTTATAGCAAAACAAACATGGAATGTTTGCCAAAATACATATATTAATATATTCACACTAACAAGTTGAAATAAAGAACAATAACATTTTCTCAGCTGTAAACAACATTTAAAAGTTATTTGCTCAACTAATGCTATCAATCGCACAGTACAAAAAAGTTAACGTTTAAAGATTTCAATGAAACATAACACATCTTTACAATATTGTCTAAATTGTGTGTTACAATAGCCAATTATATAAGGGTTTATACAGCTGTTTAGTACGGTAATGTTATACAGAAAATGCATCCATACTGGGTACTCGTACTTCTGCAAAGGTGATGCGAACTTTATCACACAAAAAGGCATCAGGCTGCCTATGGAATTAAGGGTCATCAAAAACGTTAGCAAGTTGATTTTATGTACAACACTCCTAGCTTGACCACGCGGTCCGCGCCGTTGCTCTGGGGATATTGAAGTTGTGTTTGTTATTGTGGATAATTTCATCATATCTTCTGCGGAAGAAACGCCGATTGTTATATTTGCTGTGTCGATGATTTCAAAATTTGTTATTTGTGGACAATTCCGTCGTCTAGCATTATTCACTGTAATAAGGCCTGATCGAATAGCAGAGGTGCGAACTTTTTTAGCAATTAACGAATACGTGATCGCAAGAGTAGCCACGATGACCACCAGTAACACTGCTTTGATGATGGTATGGTACGTTCTGACATTTTTGTTATCATCGGAATCCGTGCAATAATGCGCTTTAAGGGTAATATTATATTCTGTTGTCACGTCATACTGTACAATTCCGATAGCAAAAAAGTCAGGAACTGAACATCCAAAGGCAAACACAAGAAACCCAACAGTTAATATCTTGACCTCTTTCACAGTTAGTTTTGGTAATGTTGGGCTTGAATACACTGCGTGGAATCTGTCGATGCCAATAAGGAAAACAAGATATAAAGAGCTCGTTACAAATACATGTCCTAACCAGGCCATTTTTTGACACATTGTTTTGTTTGTATATGTTACCGTCATGAATAATGGCACCGTGTTACTAGTCAGTACCACAAACGTAATACAGTCAAACAAGGTAAGTGACGTCATTAGCAAGTTTGATGTTGAAATTACTTTAGACTTCCAGTAAAATCGGAATGTTACAGCGTTGCTCGCCGCTCCAATAGAACACACACTAAAAATAAATAAAATAACAGGCATATTCTCCAGAGTTCGGTTTGTGTTGTACGAATGCAAAATGTTTTCGTAATCACTGATATTCTCCATATTTTATTAATGTTGTATGATCCAAATATCATGCAGCTCATTACCACTATGGGTTTTATATGATCTGAAACTTGGTAAAATGGTTCCTCAATCTTGTATATGTTACTGTTGATAAATACCTTCCAACAGAACAGTTATACTGAAGCTGTTACCTTATTTATTTCACCACGTTATGCAACGGAAACACGTTACCAGTACAAAAAACCAATACAAAAATAAATGTGCTACTTCGAGCCATTTTAAATGGCAGGAAATACACTTCATAGCTTTTTATCAATAACATACTGTTCCCTAATAGACACCGGGATGCGTGCTAAAAGATAGTCATTATTCAGGTGCAAGGACTCACCGCATAGTCAGTGTCAAAAGCCAAAAAAGGGATTGCTGTAGCCAATGATATAACCAAACTGTGGTAAGCCTACTAAACGTAAACCGTACCCTAAAACTATATTGTATAAGCAAGTATCAACGGTCATCATGGACAATAAAACAAAAACTGGAATTTTATTTGAAGTAAGATTTCCACCATATATGAATAATAAAAATAGCGCATTGCTATTTCGAGTAAGCACGTGCCTAATTATGCATGTACCAGGACATATTTAGATGAAACTGAAAACCTTTGTCAACACATAATTTCGACGAGGAAATAAATGTTCTGTATTGCGACAATGTCTGCAAGAAAAACAGTACATCAAACCTGTGTAGAAATTAATAATTTGTTAAGTCGTCTTTGGTGATGCTACAAGCTAGCCATTGTTCAAATGCGTGACTAACCGCATTGTCAGTGTCAAATTCAATTACGGTGAAAATTAGAACATTAGAAATGAAGGATTGATTGTGACGAAGATATATCCTAACATCCCGACGTTAATGATCCACACCACCAGCATTGGACATCATTTATCATGGCAATTAAACATTTAACGGACTTAACTACTTAAATTTAAAGCTTATTTATACTAATCAATAAATTGGGTATTATAATAAGTAATGAAGACTTATCTTGCTGCTTATTAGTGAGACCGGGTGAATCTTTATTACCGATACAGATGTGAACGAAATATGTCTCAAAATACAAAAAAAGTCGAGGCTGTATCAGATACTTTTTAACATTATACTTCCAGATGCAATACATAAAAATAAAACCAGTTTAACATTACAGTTCAGTTCATGTTGTTGTAGAAAGATAATATTTAATTTGTTCAAGTCTGCCGCCTGCACTCGTCAAAATATGTTTGCGATCTCTGAAAGGTGGCTCGTGTGTACATATATATTAACACAAATCGAATTCACAACATACGCCTGACGTTCAAATAGTTAATACATTGTAAAAAATAATTTTACTCGACCTTTGTTACTGCGTTATGGACTGATAATTTGCCTTTATCGATGTTGGACTCTGCAAAATGCCGTCACACTAAATGCATTCTCTTAAACATGATGTCCGTGTTAACTCGGTGCATTCTTTGCATCACCTTTTTATGTTTACGTTGTAATGCGGAATTATTAACTTAAACTAAAGACATTTTCCATTCTTTTGTTCTACTTGTGGAAAAAGTGAAGCAAGTGATTAATTGTTTATTTTTTGTAGTTAAATGTTAACAAAATGTACATAAATAGATTGATGAATTGCAAATAAATGGGTTGTAATCCTTTTGCTTTATACATATTTTCAAATCGACACCGAAAATCATCCTTTTACCTTATGTTTTTAAATATGCCATACATTATGCTCATAAACAAACTGACTGTAACCTTTATCCGGACATTCGGTTTTCGCATGGATAACATTAAAGAGAACCTCACTCTTTTGAATCTGAATGAAAACATGTTTTTCTGTTATGATCTATTTTGAGAAAGAACATGAAGTTCTGTGATCATGGAACATATAATTTATTGGAAACAATAAGACTGAAAACGTAACGTATAATTGCGTTTCGGAACAAAAAATAAGCATGCAACAAGAGTGCCAAACTGTCACAAGATACGCCCGTTTAAAGGTTTTGGACAACTTGATAACTTTACCATGACCCATNTAAAACATAGTTTATGTCGACCTTTGTTACTGCGTTATGGACTGATATCTCGCCTTCTATCGATGTTGGACTCTGCAAAATGTCGGTACTCTAAATGCATTCTCTTATTATAATAAACATGATGTCCATGTTAACTCGATGCATTCTTTGCATCACCTTTTCATGTTAACGTTGTTATGCGGAATTATTTACTAAAACTAAACACATTTTTCACTCTTTTGTTCTACTTGTGGCAATAGTGAAGCTAGTGATTAATTGTTTATTTTTTGTAGTAAAATGTTAACAAAAAGAACATAAATAGATCGATGAATTGCAAATAAATGGGCTGTAATCCTTTTGCTTAATACATATTTTCAAATTGACACCGAAAATCATCATTTTACCTTATTTTTTAAATATGCCATACATTATGCTCATAATCAAACTGACTGTAACCTTTATATCCGGACATTCGGTTTTCGCATGGATAACATTGAAGAGAACCTCACTCTTTTGAATCTGAATGAAAACATGTTTTTCTTTTATGATCTATTTTGTGAAAGAACATGAAGTTCTATGATAACGGAATATATATTTTATTTGAAACAATAAGACTGAAAACGTAACCTATAATTGCGTTTCGGAACAAAAAATAAGCATGCAAAAATGTTAAGCAGAACTTTTGAGTTTTAATACACAAAGTAGTTACAATACATAATACCAGACGTAAAACAATTCTATGTTGATTTATTTATGCAATGAAACGGGTTCTTCACAAGCCTCGAAGACGATCTGCTCAGTAGTCACGAACGTGTGTTTCAGGTGATTATATTCACAACAAAACAAAACATACGTTGATTCCATTAACAACATTAACATTTAATTCTTCAAATTCAATACAATCTTTCAGATTAAATGTACACCGTTTCTTAACAAAAGTCAACAGTACATACGCGGATGTTATTTGTGTAACGTGACGAATATTTGGGGCATCTTTATATAAGTCAAACAATTGAAATTTTAGAATATTTTAAATAAATCTTTTATCATATTGGTCATAATTAAATTGATAAAATACTTTAATTTGGGCGATAATTAATAGATGTTTAATTATAAAGAATATAATGTTTTTTAATAAAATAATAAACTTTTGATTAAAATATTTCCTAAATCATAAGAAAGAGAACGTAAATATGTTTTCATTAAAATGCACTTAGGTTATGGCGTTGCCTACATGTGTATACGTAAAAGATGTCAACATGATATGTTATGAAACCACAGTCTGAATAGCCTGGAGAATTACAATCTTGATCGGCCATCAAAAACATCAGTCGAACTGGTCAAACGTGATAATTTTGTCTAGCACGTTTCTGCCGCGTCATTGAGTCGGAACATTAGCGAGTCGGCAAAAATGCGGAGTTTTATTGACCAGTCAAATTTGTATTCGTTAATTTGTTAGCACTGATTATTCATTTTCAATAGGGAAGTCAGTCCACGTTAGACAAGCGACCAGATAGGTCACACTTACTTGTAAGCGGGGCCGTCAGGCCTTGCGTTCATGTTGTTCAGAATATTTTACGGACACTGGTTAACGTTGTATTAGAATCTATTCAACAAAAATAAATCGCAATAAAAACTGAAATTGACTTGCGTCTACGTTTATTGTGTTTTAAGAACTATGTTACAGTTCTATATCCATGTATCCATTGTCAATCTTTAAGTACGAACATATAAAACACAATTTCTCACTTTTTTCATTTTAGAATGACATACATGTGACATAATCTTGACATATACCCAGTCACCCGTCGCTTTTAAGCTAACATGTGTGCCAACTAATTTGGAAAGTCATCGTATTTGTAGAAAAATTAAAGTCTGGATACTAAAAAGCCTATTTCAATCGTAATCTGATTCATGTACATTACACACTTTCTCATTGTGGTAAATATGTCATGTTAAATAACTAACTTGACTAAATTATAGTCTGACAAGGAAGCATGGTTAATAAAGCACGAATGATCTTAAAGCTAATGCACAGACGGGTAATTTAGAATACACACATGGTGGTATAAGTCCGCCCCCACCTTGATAACGACAGTAAACATGTTTAAAGACTGCTTTTATTTCTTGAACCTAATAATATGTGTTGCCAAGATAGCCAAAACAAATATTTATACTCTATCTATTCATGTTCATAATGTTTCACAAACCAGCATTTACAGGGATCATGTCTACCCGTGTGACCAATGAATCTCTCCTGGTTAAATTGGTTATGGAATTTCATATATGATGTACAAAACGGACTCGAGAGAGTGTTTCAAATAAGTAGGTAGGTAGGTGTTTATTTCAATCATATACGCCATATTAGGCACATGAGTACAACATATTTTAACAAGAAATAAACAAAAAGAAATCAAACGAAAAATGAAAAAAAACACACTTCCGCACGCATACACGCACACACACACACAAACACACGCACACTCACACATACGCACTCCCATACACACACTTACAAGTAAACAAAACATACATACACGTAAATGAAAAAAAATCCAATCATGAAAAAAACGGAGTAGCTCATAATGAGTGAAAAATAATAATATTCGAGAAATTCCTTAAATAATAATAATCGAATAATTCCTTTAATGAAAATAAACAATAAACAGAAGCGATCAACATATAGTTACCGATCAGTTAGCCCTATCGAAATGAACTATAGAACTTATTCGGTAATTAGAACAAAGAACAAAATAGTAAGTGCGTTAAATGCAATCGAGCTAAACTAAATAGGTTTAAACAAATAACCCCGATTGGCATATACGATTTTGTATACACGTCTTACATTTTAGAACATTTTTCCAATAAAATGGAAACAAGCAGAACATATAAAGTGATATAAAGAAGTGAAACTCCAGAAGCGCTTAATTATCGGGAATATTATTTCAATTGCACAATAGTAGACATATTGCCACTTGTACTCACAGCATTTTAAGACATAACATTTCGGTGGTGTTATATTGCCCAACAATAATGTCGGCCGACTGCCTGTTGTAGCAGACTGATAACGGAAAATTGACCCCATCAAGGTTTGTTGCCAAGGTTGCCAGTTTCTTCCCGCCCTCCCTATCTACCTGGATAATAGTGCGGGATGATATTGCGCACACGAGCACTTGTCCTGTTGGGGTCACATGAACCCTCTCAGGGTTTCGAAGTTCTGGATCAATGAATGTCGCGAGAAGAGTACCATCTTTAGACACTGTGACGAGGTTACTAGAGGTGTAGTTTGTGATAGAGAGCCTGTCACCTGTTGGACTCACAGCACATTTCCAGACTGCAAAATATAACATAGGTTAAAGGAAGAGGACAAGTATGGTCACATTTCACTTTCTAATTATTTTGAGAAAAGGATCTGTATTGGTGTTTACTACAAAATAATTATTTTGCAAACGCTTTGTTACCCCCTTCCCCCTCTCGTTGAGTCCAATTTGACCCCCAGGGCCATGATTTGAAGAAATTCGTGTTAAAATACTACTATACAATGTTACATACCAAATATTACACTTATTGGTCTTGTTGATTGAGAGATTTTGTTTGCAGTTATCTTTCTGAGAAACTCTAAAAGAACGATGAGCGGTGTGGCCAGGTTTGACTCAAAACGCATGATTTTAACAATTGTTATAAAGAGCTACTATATATGAAACTAAAACATACAAAATATTACACTCCTAGACCTAGTGTCTTTAGAAAACATGTTTAAGGTATTTGTCTGTATTAGCTATGTAATTGCAAAAGCCTGGCAAGTTTTTACGCAAGGTACGTTGTTTATATTTTATGTAAACACATATATGTATAAGGGGACCACTATCCTACGTTGCACGACTTATATTAAACTTCTGGGTCTTATCGTTTTCAAGATTTTTACAGTTTACCTCTCATTTTTAATTTATGACATTTGTGAATGATCACTGTCACAAACTTAATTTCAAAGTGGCACCACTTGTTCATTCAGTTTTTTTTTTAAATTTAAACTGTATAAAGACTTCATAGAACAATTTTACTCACCCCGCCCCATGGGCAAGTTTAGACAAAGAGTAATGTGAAACCGGGGCTTGGTCCGTTTCAAACCCATGGTCATCATTTGAACAAACTTCGTAGAATACCAAAATATATATTATTTACCAGAAAGCAAAGTTTTATTCAGTATGGTTTCAGAGATGTGTTTCAATATATAAATGTATTAGTCTATGCCGAACATTTTATCTACAGGAGAATGATTTTCAAAATGACTACTTTACTATTGAAACTCTTGCTCTTGCCGATTAAGTTGAAAAATATTCATTCAAAGTTCATTGTTTTAAGTATATAGAAATCATGTGAACCCCGTAATGGGCGAGTTTCTACTCCACGTACATGTTTTGAAAAAGAAATACATAGAAGACAACTATACGATGTTATGATGTTACCGAATATTAAACCTCTTGCAGTTTTAGAGGAGGACAATATTCAAGTTTCTTCTTTAAAATCTATTGTAAACTTGTTGACTCACATAGGAATGTGAACAACATTAAATGAAATTCACACAAAAATCATTTGTTAATTTTTGTGTAGATGTCGTTCGAAGCAAATTGTTTGACAGACGACACACATTGCCGACGAACACCGGACAGCCATCTACTATTGCTGAGGTGAGCTGAGTCGGATCTTATCACAGTTGTGTAACTTAAGAAGATTGCGTCGACCTTTTCGTTTTATACATGTATCAAATTGTGTAAACATGTTAACATGTATTTTAAATTACTATGTATTTAATACCCCTACATGTGTGATCATCTGTCATGTATCCACACCGTAGCAATATATCCATACATATCCAGGTAGACTTTCTACGTTAAACCTTCGTGGTTAAAAGCATACATTTAAAAAAGAAAACCATTTCTCCCGGTAATCATTATAAATGTACTGTAATTATGTTAAAACATACATGAACAAAAGACATCAATCTAAAGACTTATCTTTAAAGAGTTTTACTTAGGTTATCAGTATCGTTGTGGTCTATTTTTGCCTTATTTGTGAAATCGTTACCTGTTTCACTAGTGCCCGAGCTATCCTCATACAGCTTCTTAACCAGTGTCCCATTTAGGTCGTACTGGTACAGCGCAATGCCAGATGTGATATATAGGTTACCCTGGTGGCGGGCAATACCAGCACATCGATGTTGGAACTGTAGCTTCCTTCGCATCTCAAGTTGCCCGTTCTTCAGTGAAATAAACTGGACCCCGTGTATGCTACCTTCATTTACAGTCACCGCCACCTCACTGGATGTGAGCTGGCACATGTCCCATAGAGAGCCAGACATGGCAATGTGGCTGACCATCCTATAGTTCTGGTCTAACAACTTTACTTTTCTATTGTCGGCATCTGTAATCAAAATTTCGCCAGTTGGTAGGCAACTCAGTGCAATTATCCGACAATACATGATCGAATCGTTTGAAAGTTGCACATTATACTCTGACTTTCCCTTTACAGTGATCACCTGGTCTGGATTACTTTTCATTGTTAGAGACTGAATGGCTTGTATAATACTCCCAAAACCTGACTGTTTTGACAGGTAGTGCACAATGTCGTCGTTAGCCTGAAAATGTATGCACATCTTCTCTTTTAAAGCGTTCTCCTTCAGAAATAGTTCAGCCTGCTGTATACTTTCCATACATTTCCTGCTTGCCAAAAATACCAGTTCTTCTGTGCTTCTATCATTTAGTTCATGTACAGCTTCGTTAAGATGCTGTAATTTATTCTGCAGTTTGTTGCAGTTATCAACATCATTCTTGGGTTGGACTTGCAATAAAGTCCTCATATCATCCAGTTCTTTCAAAGTAATATTTTCTAGTTCGTCCAAGGCAGCATTGATTTTCTGTCGCATATCTCTGACTTCTTTTAGTCGTTCTTGATATATAATCTCTACAGACTCTATGTCTGCCTTTCCAGTATCTTGCCGCTTTTTCAATTCTTCCAGGACAGCTTGAATTTCATCTGACAGCTGCTTTGGGTTTGATGACAACTTCTGCATCAACTCAGAAATGAGAGCCACATTAATACACTGTCTGAAACAATCAATTTGTACTATAATAATTAAATCACTGTAACAAATCGACACTTAACTTGATTACAACTTATTGTACAGGTGGACATGGCGCACGAAAATCAGTGGTCCGAAAAGTAAACACTGACATGTTTATTAAAAAGTTCATGACGCTCCATAAATGTTTTCTTCTCGTATATTGTTTTTTAACAAGATCGAATTACAATTGGTCCGATACAAGCGCACTCCACACACTTTTATGTCATTACCAATTAGTTTTACTATTATAAAAAATCGCAATTTTTGTAAAAGAGTCAACAACAAAATGCAAGACGATAATTGAGGAAGCCTAGCTTGATTGAAATAATCAATATGTACAACAGATAAAGTATTACTGAATGATGCATGTACAATATTACTGCATGTTCCGTAAGTCCATTTTCTATCATTTCAATAATGTGTTAAGAAGCACTTGCTACACATACCTGTGATTAATAAGAACACAATTGGTGCAGCACAGATGACTGTGGTCCTGACAGAACATTTCGAGTTTCCTATCCTTGTGGACCTCACATTTCTGAAAAAAATCCTCTGTTTTCTTTGTGAGGGGCCACTTGCTCATGTCTCCTCTCCCAAACGTGGAATGTTTTGCATATAACTGACTGTGCAGATTTACACATTGTACGCAAAATAACTTTTTACATATTTTGCAATAAAACATTGCCCTTTCTTCAATATTGTGTTCTTCGCATGGTTCACAACAATAGTCTTTCACTAAATCTGAACTGTTCTGAACTGGCCCTTCAGATGTCGCCATTTTGTTGAATAGAATTACACGTTGTCAATAACCTATATGTCCAATGTGCTAATGACTGCTATGCTATAAACATATTCACACACATAGCGGTGTTGTAGTACATTTGTAGTTAACGTTCTCTTTCCACCGCAGATAACGTTAAACCGTTGCGATCAACTTGATGTTATTTCATGATAATACAGCTCGCGCGGATTTGTCAAAATCCGCGCTGCCACCGCGGACAATCGCGCTCGAGGGCGGACAATCGCGGCGATATTGTTTCTTGTTCGCGGTGTTTTCTCGGCGGTTTATCTCGTCCTCACAAAAACGCCGCGGACACTATCACAGTTGGAAGTCACCGCGGAACGCCGTTGACTTATCGCGGACCGCGGTGGACGCGCGGCGGATCACGGTGGAGGTTTGTTATAAGAAAATTTAATTAGAGATAAAGTTCATTATGCAAACATACATGTACATGTATACCTTTGTATTTTTCGTATTGAATAAATAAATTCCATTAATTATAAAATTATCTATTCTCTATGATATAAAATTGTTGTGTTCTGTTTCCCAATAACGATGAAGAAATACGAGATTATACGATTTTTTACACGTGTTCAATTGTAATATATTGATAAAATATGTTACACATACACAAAATAGGCAAACAAATTTATACATTAAAGACGANTATAATATAATATATAATATAATATATAATATAATATATAATATAATATATAATATATTATAATATAATATATTATAATATAATATATTATAATATATAATAGTACATACTATAAGTTAAAAATAATATAATATAATAAATATAATATATAATATGTATACCGTAATTCAAAATGTTGTAAATGTGACAGGATAAATAGAATAATAGGTTGGTGACGTGGATGGAGAGTTGTTATCTGGCTCGTCGGAGGATCTTATCGGGTTCGCCTTCGGCTCACCCGATAAATTCCTCCGACTTGCCAGATAACCACTCTCCATGCACGTCACCAACCTATTATTCTCTATATATTATCACATAGTTGACCACATAACCGATAAAACAAACGAAACTATAGTTGATCTATAGGGATTTGTTTCTTGAATGACTATTAAAAAATATCATACCATTTTAAAAGTAATCTATTACGTATAAATGTAATATATCCATTTAAATATATACACGTATTCAACTATCAGAAAGAAATAAAAGGTGATCTATAGGGATATAATTGGTTGTAATAAATTAAATAATATCGTACGATTAGTCAACAAATGCGACATACTAACTTAAGCAACAATTAAAGCCACACACCTTGAAATGAAGTACATGTAAATCAAAACCTATAGATGCAATTTTAAAGTGTGCAATATTGTCATTAAATTTATAGCCTAGTTAGCAAGCATTTTATTATTTTTCAAACGGTACCGCTTTTAAAACCGAAAGTACAATTTCTATACGTATACGTCCATTTCGACAAACGCATTTATTTTTAAGTTTTAAAGCGCAAAAAAGATGGATTTCTACCTTGTAACCACCAGATATATTCTAATTGGCATAGATAAAATATGTTTCTTATTTATACTTAAATTTACTATGCCAAATAAAGGTGTGTTGCTTTAAACAATGCCTTCAATATTTTGTATAGAACATAACCATCCACTGGACATTAACAATTCAACTAGATTATGAATGTGAACAATTGGAGTACTATATAAGCTACCAAATGTATCATTTTAAGCTGTATACATTAATATATCACTTAATTGGAAGTCTTTTTACAGTATGTTGCCAGCTGTTTTATAGTTTTTTTTTTAATTTCGCTTTGCAATTAAAGAATATATTTAAGCATTCTCGTTAGGGTACATAAATATGTTGGAATATATTCTTTTTTCGGATATGGATATATCGTGGGCAAGTAAGAACAGAATGGAATTGGTCTTCAATATCATTAAGATTGCATAGCGTACATGTTCTATCCTATCTTGGCACATTAAAGTGCCAACCACTATATTAGTATAGAATATAAGAGAATTATTTAAGAAACAAATGTTTAGAACAAGGCCCAAAACTTCGTCAAAATCAATTGACCGGATCGAAACTCGATCTTGATCTGTATGTTATTAAGTTAGAATCACATCAAAAGAAATCAGGCCAGTATGTGAAAGCGTTTAGAAATACATTATTAAAAGAGTTACTATACATTGACCGTAAAACGGATAGTATTTTTTCCGTCGATGCCTAAATGTAGTACCTTGCCCCTATGCCTGTTCCTATCTATGCAGTCACATTCTTTCCGAAAGTCAACAGAGCAGCAGTTTACTTTTTTCTTATTAGTTATTTGTCTCTGTTCTGACAATAACAAAACAAACACTGGGTCTTTGTAAGCATAATTGTTTTTGAAGCCAAATTGGGGATCCGTTAAAACTGAATTTTCATCTGCCTTTAACTTTAGTCGTTCGTTCAAAACAATTAAGAGTAACAGCTTGTTTGTAAGGCTCTTTGCGTGTATTTATTCATTTGTTTTACAAAATATTAATAGTCGACAATACGGATTTATTGTCTCCGAATAACAATCGCAATATGAAACACGACATAACGCATACTATATCCGAGTTCCAACAATGAAATCCTGTATAAATAAATTATGAAGTATCTTTTGTACAAAACAAATAGATTTGTAGTACGGCCTTTACCATTTATTAGCGTTTATTGAATTACAGTGAACGTAAAATGCCAGTGAAACCAATACACTACGATATCCAACACGATTGGCCAACAATCATTGTCATTCGAATCCCAAGAGCAGTACAGTTTATTTTTTAATCCGCTAGCTGATCCAATATAAGTGTGAGTCGTGTTTCAGTGGCTGTAGCGGCTTATAGAACAGGATCGGGTGGTCTCATTGCTAGTTGAGATTTCTGAGACGCATGCTTTGGTGGTGGGATAGCTCTGTAACGTTTGTTACTTGCTTGTTTGTCGTAGTGTTCAGTGGATGCGGATATATACGAAGCAAGGCTACCTTCATTAGGTATGTGATATTATTTATGCATTTCGATTAGATATAAAGCGACTGCTTTGTTTCGTAAGAAAGTATTTACTATTATATTGAATTAGGAATGTTTAAAATACAAAACCATACATAATCACAAAGAATTTACAAGTAATATTCTAATAGGAACGGGTGCTCTGTGTGTGTAATTGGAAGGGTTTATTTAAATATGCTAATTATATACTACACTGTCTTGTGTAAAATATTATTCTAGTTCTCATGAAACATTTATATTCTCATAGAGTCTAAATCTATAATGTTCGCCAGGATGGACGAATACAAGAAAGTTGTTTGATACCTGAACAGAACTTCACGAAATGGACCCCGATAACTCGTCGGTAATAACACAAATGGAGAATTATACGGCGACAAACACTTCATATGGCAACGTTTCTTCTCGTAGTGAAATCAAAGGATTCTATGAATATCCTGAAAACGTAGTGGTCCTGCTCGTGAGTGTTTGCGGCATCGTCGCAAACGTTTGTTCCATCTTAGCAACGGCACACATTCCACGTGACAAATGGACCACTTACAACAAGCTTATTATCAATTTGGCTGTCTCTGATATTCTGGTAGTCACAAATGTTTGCGTTAATCACGTATCTGTTACACTCATTGAGAATAACGTTTGTTTGAGTATGCTCTCTACTGTATTATTTAACATCGGCTTGACGTCAACACTGTTCAACCTGCTGTTAATGGCGGTGGACCACTTCTTAGCTATCATGTACGCGCTGAGGTACGACTACCTGATGTCAAACTTTCGCAGCAATGTCGTCATTATATTTGTCTGGATAATCAGCGTACTGATCTCTGTGCTTGAAATATTTATAGTGCTTGCTGATATTAATGTGAAGTTCGACTCCGATATTTGCATCAATATTCATGAAAACAACAAGATTAACTACGAATTTGTCATTGTGATATTTATATTCGTGGCACTAACCGCGCTGCTCGTAATTTACACCATAATTTGCATTCAGGTGCGACGCCTTGTACGACAGGATAGACTGTGTCAACGAACGGAGTCACATTCATACAAAGCCGTGAAAACAACTTTTCTGATAATTGGAACTTTTGCAGTTTGCTGGTGTCCGTTAGGGACCTATCATCTGTGGATTTTCTTCGTTGACATAGAAGCATTGGATAACATATCTATCGAGACGCTTTTTCGTTTAAACTCGATACTTTTAACATTCATGCTCTCGAACACGATATGGGATCCTTTGATATATGCAAAACGAAGATCGGAAGTCCAACTGGGATACAGGCGGCTTTTCATGAAGCTGTTTTGCAGACAAAGGTCAACTTTAAATTGCAGAGGACCTAGACGCATGAGAGCCAGGTTTATGTCCGACACCGTCCAAATATCGGATGACACAGTTCACCTGGATAACTGTTTATTGGAAAGGGATTCAGTAACTGTCAGTTCTCAGCTGTCAACCTAATGATCGAAGTCATAATATTTCGGTGGTCTGATATTTTCTATGGAAGAAAGGAGCATCCGTCGCATGTGTACCTGCGCAAAAGGCAGTGAAAGCTGAACTCGAAGGTTTGATAGTTTAATTGATCAGTCATAGCTTTTTATCACTTAATCTATCTTGGAATAAAGAAAACGAAAACATGAATGCATAGCATCGATTTTAATATGTTTGTGTAAATTGTGTTATTTACTCATGCACGTAGGTAGTAGTACCATTTAAATAGATCTAGCACCTCTTTGTATTATTGTTTTTAAAACTTGTATTAATATATTCTCTTATGAACTAAGCATTATGGTACCAGTACACTCAAACTTCATATTTAACAAATGTTTACAAATTTGAACGTACACTTTTTTGTGGTAAATGTGATGAAAAAACGTTGTTTCTTACATTTTTCATATTTTCAACAAACTATTCGTTAATATGACAAGTGTCTTATTCCTGCAACAATCGAAGATTCCAAAACGAGACTTGAGATGTGCAGTTCTAACTGTTCTATAGTTGCTACAACTGTCGGTATAACTTTTAAGTGTATTATTTTTTATTTTTTTTTAAACACAATTCTAGTATAAGCACGTAACCAACTTGTGACCAGATTGTGTATAGTAAGGTCTTAGGTTTTAGATGATAATTTGTAATTACCTAATCACCATGGTACCCACCGATTAGTACAATAATCCATGCATCATGTCTCGTGTATTACTTCTTCAGAGGTTCTACCAAGTATTTATTTCCACGAGATCATTATTTATAGGGTGTCGAAATATTAAAGTTGAACATTTTCAACTTTCAATGATATTGCTAACTGTTGTAAATATGATTCAATTAATTAATTGCAATGTTTCTTACTTACCCCTTACGGTGTTATACAAGGTCAGTAAATTTATCTTGGTCGAGAGCGCAGCTCTTTACATTTAGAATAATTTTCCGAACCGAGAGACCTTATTGTAACAATTGTAATAATTGACGCGCATAAGTAATTTATTGCTACATAGTAATTTTAAACACAATGCCGGTCAATCATTTTTATCGCGCTCTAAATATGTAAGATTCGCATATTGTACCCTGTTGATGCAATTAAGTGGAACACTGTTGTATGGCATGTAGTAGATACACCTTAAACCTCGTAAAACATTTTGATTTCTTTCCAGACCTTTTAATTTTAGTAAAATTATCGAGGAAACATATACATTAATATAATCATTTGTAAAATCATTCCTTAATATTTCGCCATATAATCGACCTAATGCCCCACGTTAAAAAAACATAATTATTAATTTGTGAATTGTGCAATTCATGGAAATACCTTATAAGCCTGATTTGTGGGACGTGTATAAACGATATTTGACTAAATCCATATTTTTGTTTAACAAAAAGCGCGTGCAAACACAAGCTTTTAAAATATTAATTGTTACATTGTCATTTAGAATAATCTTCCGAACCGAGAGACCTAGTTGTAACAATTATAATAATTGACGCGCATAAGTTATTCATTGCTACATAGTAATTTTAAACACAATGCCGGTAAATCTAATATGTTAATTGGTTCAGAGACTGTGGGTGAACTGCACAAAGACTTCAAAAGGCTCCAGTGCCCAACCGGAAGTGCAATCAATTGGTATTCATAATACACGCCAACTCAAAGGCAAAACTTCAATTCTAAATTTTGATGCCTTTTCTAAATGATACCAAAATACACCAGCTTCATATTTAATGCAGTGACAATATTCAATAAAGCTATTGAGTAAACAAGCACATGCTTTTGAATAGATGAACGCTAAAAGCGTTACTAGTGTGCTTAAACAGATGTCGATGAGATCTCTGTGCGTATACATTATATAAAGTATGTTACTTGTTTTGGTATAAAAAAAAATCATCGAAAAGCCTTGATAAAATTGACAACTATCTTTTTTTTTCTTTCCGAATTGAACGACGATGCACTTGGGCGTATTAGATGTTTTATTTCTACAGCTACCACAGCACATTTGAACAATCAAAACTTATCTATATCATCTAAGAAACGAACACAAAATTCCTTAAATGTATAAAATATATAATTTTTACTATCATAGCGTTAGTTATGTAATAGTATAAGGTCAATCAATCAATAATTGGGTTCGTAATTGGGATGCCGTTGTGTTATATCGACGTCGGCATGAACATAGAAGTTGGGGTTATATTAAACTCTGTTTCTAACCAAGCTTAATGTTATAAACATTCAAAAGCGTATATCTACTTTTTTGGATAACTATGTTTTGTTTTGCTTTTCGTGTCGTTTGAAACGTTGTATAAGTCTTTATTCATAAACCTTAAGCAGAACACATTCATTTGTTAACAAAGTTGCACTGTCACTCGACGCAGTTAACAATAAACCGACTACAATGTATTCATAAGGTACCAATAGACGTCCACTTACAATCATCTCTAAGTAATGCTCGCGTTTAAACGTGTGAAGTGTTAATTAGTTAACAGAGAGAATAAATAGGGCCTAACTGTCTCCGTTCCTCTGTAACAATTGTTTAACATCAGCCGTGAAGATGGACGGTTATTATGATTGATTCAAAACATATTGCGATGACAAGTTGATCATCCCCAAAGAGAATCTTGAATAAATGCCTGAGGATATTTATTCTGGTAAAATGGGTAAGTCTCTCTTTGTATTTTCAATATTAATTTTAAATGAATTTCATTACTGTATCGATTGTTAAGTCTTGAAATAATTGTTGCTTCGTTCTGCTTAATTGATTTTCAAATCAAAAGGCTCATCATTTACACAGGGATATGTCATTCGTATGTGGTACCCGTTGGTCTTTTATTATTAAGACCCTTGGCAATTAATATTATCAATACTATTGTTTTTTTAATAACATTTTTTCCTTAAACATCGTCCATATTTACGAAACATATTTTACAGTTTCTATGTTTGTTAACTCATTGAAACAATGGAATACATGCACAGTGTGCGTACTTTGTAAGCTGTCGTATGTTGAATGAGAATAAAGGCATCACAATCTACATACAATTATGTTGTGCATGTTCGAAATTTGGATAACAAGCGCCATAACTACATTGTATTATATGCAACATAAAATTAACAAAACAAGTATGATTTTACCAATTTCAATGCTGTTTCATATAATTTAGGGTTGGTAAGATGAGAACGATATCGGATTTAATCAGTGACTATTTTGCGATCGTTGCTTCATTTGACGGACATAACGCAAATTAAAATAACGAATGCATATGAAGCTCTTTATGTTCTTTAAAGATAAAATCAACGGACGTCACTGCAAATAAAATGAATTGCGATTTAGCATCTAAACATGTGTGCGATCTGTCAATTCCCTGTTCTTCTCGTGTGTTTAATTAATCAAGGCTTTATCATCGAACATCTTTATGTTTCGAATTAACCAGTCCCCACCTATCAATCAAATTTTACGATTAGCCAATCAGATATCGATTTTTCACACACCCATTCCATGTAGCAGCGCTTATCTGGCCGCCATTACGTCCAACAAACAAAGCGTGTCGTACATATGGAATGAGCGTAACTGTTAAGGATTTACACAAATGTTATATCAAATACCTGATCATTGCTGTTTGATCATAATTTAAAATTGCAGGTGTTATACACACTGTATAAAAGGACATTATTTTACTTATCTTTCTCGAAAATATGAACGAGTAATACAAAACAATTATGAACACAACAGTTGTGCGTTCTTTAAAACGTGTTAAACCGTTTGATGCACACTATTTTTAAGCAGTTTGGGCAACCTTATAATTGCCACACGTGTTTGTTTAATAATCTCGGCGTAATTGTCGATATTTAATAAATAACAGTATATGTTCATCAGAATGTGGGAACATTGAGGCATTGTAAGGTACTGTACACACGGAAAGAAAACTGTTTAATTACTACCAATAGCATATTTATTTTCTGTTGATTATAAACAATGGAAACATTTATTAATTATTTACCTAAATATTGTTTTAAACTAAATTAAAAAAAACAACAGCAAAAGGTGTTTTCAACGCGGCTTAGCCAGCTATAGTGACTTCATGTGTAAAGTGTACAATGCATTATATTTATACGGGGAGAAATGTAAACGTTGCAGTGAATATTGTGTCACGTAAAGCATATAAATATATGTAAAGGAAAACATATTGAATTATTTATAAAATATCATAATTAAGAGACATTATTGTACGAACGTAATTTCTCAAGAGAAATAATTTTCAGATAACATTTCCCTGCCCTTAGGTTAAATGTCAATTTACTGTCACCCACGGGGATTTAATTGCACTTGAATTATCGGTCACTGCATTAACACATGGCGGCTATCGCCTGTCCAGGTGCGGTCGACTTCACATGTATTATTAATTGTTGTTATCACATTTTCATGTTATTTCTATTATGTGACTTTGTGATTTTACTTGTATTAAGTTACTATGCGATGTTATTTGTATTATGCTTATGAACGAAGAAATGCATTACTGAATATCATTAAATTATCAATAGCTGTACCATTACATATGTATGTTGTCTATATGTGTATTGAAATGTGTGACTATGCTATGTTATTTGTACTTGCAAGGGCCGGAGGCCACATAGCAATAAACATTGAATTGAATTGAATTGAATTGGTGTTCCGCGCGAGTGATATTTACATGGTACAATTTCATTGGTTACCTGGACGGCCAGCGAATGATTTGAATACGTATTAGTTCAGTTAGCGACCGGAGGTCGAGAAAGTCGGACGGAAAAATAAGAACGTCCGAGTCATGTAGCCATTAACCGATACACTGTATAAGTCAGTGCGCACGATACGAGCAGACATGTAATTTCAAGATTTATAATCATCACGTTTGAAGCCCATGTTGGCTTTCGCAAGTATATTGTTGACTATGATATTACTGGACATTGGAAAGTGTTTGTTAATTTAAGAAACCAAAATAAACATCAATGGAACTTTATCGATGTGTTTGTTCAGTTGAATAACGCTACAATATAAAGGTGATCTAGTTATAAACAAATGCATTATATACTTAATAAATTCTATTCGAATTTTCGTGAACAGCACTGGAAAACAAACATTTCATTTTTCGAGAGTGAACTGTAACTGGTTCGCATTAAAAAAAAAACATGATATAAAAATGCATATCAGACTGTCTGTAAATGAAACCAAGAAATTAGGCATATATTAAATTATCTTTAAACTCAAAATTTGATTTATATCTAAATAAAGAGAATCGGTGTCTTTTTGAAAATAACACAATCAACCAGAGATCTATACATTTAAATAAACGGAAAAAACGCGCTCATTCACAATTATATAGATGCGTCATTTGGATTGGATACTTAGTATATTCATCACAATAATTATATATAAATAGCCCTAAGGCCGGTTAAAACAATTCTAAGATTATTATGAAATAAATGTTCATGTTTACAATGGATCTTAATTCAGCTCCCTATATATGTATAGGAAACGTTTCTGGTAGTCAGTTTTTCGTTTACTTATTTATTTTGATTACTCTCTACAGCATATATGATTGTATTAAAGTTTTACAAAGCGGTTTAGTGTATTTTGCGGTTTTAACAGTTTATATTGTAGAAAATAGCCTGATACATCATTACAAAATATACTATTTCACCCGCTTAATCCGCCATCATTGCGATCTGCTTGTCGGAGTTTTCCAATCACAATACCACGTGACTGTATGGGCGGAGCGATCGATAATGTGGCGTCTGGTCAATTCGTCTGTCTGTCGAGGTTATTGGACTCAGCATTTGCGATTGAAATCAAATACCATGTCACAACAACCGACTTTATTGAAATGGTGGGTAAGCTATCCATGGCAGATTTTTACATTCATGTCATCGTCAGTCTGCATACATTGTGTGTTTATGACGATCTTTGCGAAATATTCTGATTGCCGGAAAGTGCAGTTGTAAAGGCAGTTTCTCCATTGCACGCCTTTTCATGATTTTGAAGCTGCTATGATATACAAGACATTGGTTGGTTCTGGTATATTACCTATTTCAACTGACGAGTCATCAAAGAAATATGTATGTTCAATTGCTCGGTCACTAGTGAATATAGCTTTTCTCTTGGTTAACTTGAGTGAAATATATGTTAAAAACTATTATCACGAGTTGATCGACATAGATAAGCTACCAACCCAATATTTTTATATTTTTATTTCATGCTTTACCATCTTGTTTTGTTAAGAAAAAAAATTCTGCTCAATGTTGGTTATTGCGGTAATAACCAACGGTTAATATATATGATGTGTTTGAATTGAACCACGAGGGCGAAAGCCGATATGTTTGATAACAAAAAAGTGAAAGGACAACCCGTTCGTTATAAACGAAATAACACACATTTAGCCGGCTTCTTTTCCGATTCTTCCACACATAACTATATCAGTAGCCTGCATAAGGTCATATCATTATATCCATTTGAATTTACTTCCAACCTCTTTCCAGCGAAAAACATACGCACATGCATCATAAAGACGTCGGCTTCATTGATAAACATTGAACGAAAAATAAATGTGATGCCATTTATATTGTTAAAATTCAATAACAGTATTATTCTAATGAATGCATTTCAACAAAAGCGATAAACATGTTTGTGAACTTCAATATAAACGTTGTACCACTTATATTGATTAAATTGCATACAATATGTGTTTGTAACAAGTTTACTAGGTCGTTTAAGCATGTGCATTTGACATAACATTTTTTTTTTAAATTTACTTTCACAAAATTATTTTTTGTCCATACTTTGTATCGGAATATACAACACTTTTTTTCCGTATTTGTCTAAGTAGAATTGCATTGTTGAGTATGTTTGTTTCGAATGATGATTTCATAACAAATGAATTATTTACCAAAACATTATTTCGTTTTCAACGGCCATTTAGTGTTTCAGATATAATTCGTCTTTCAGTTGTTGTTTTTTTTTCGTACGAAAGCATTCGTTCTGGCTTAACGTTTTAAATTGTGTGTATGTTCTAAATTATGTATCATTCTAACGCAATAAGAACAAAGAGTGAACAATGATATGTATAATATGCATTATTAATATTGCTTTTAGTAAGTTAAATGAAAACACTGGTAGAGTAGATCATTGTATTTCGTAAATTGAATTTAATGTTACGATATGTGTAAATTGACAAGAAATATAATACGTTACAAGAGACCTTTGAGCATGTAATCTACGTATTAAAGCGGATAGTATAAAAGCATGAAACTGCAGACGATTAATGGTTGGCTTTATGAAAGAAACACTTACTTTTTCCACGTCTTGTTGCTTTTTAGGTTATTAAAGAAAACCCTATAGTTCCCCACGTATTGTTTTCTATGGTCACGATTGCTATAGACTACCAAATGCGTGTTAAGATTTGAATAGAGTTCACATGGATTCTCCCATACGGCCAGTGTCAAATGGGATGCACATTGGTTTAACGTCAAGCTTAAGACGAGTTAGTGGTTTATAGTTGAGATTGTGGAGATTGACCGTTGAGTTATGGTGCTTTTAAATACCAGTTACCAACTCCTGTGGTCGCATACAACTAGATATGGTTACTTATGCTAAGAACATAACGACGAAGCTTGGTGATAAGGTGTTAAAATTCATCGCATCGACGCCTAGATGTTTTTATCTCAAACTTTGCAATTTTAATCAGTATACTATTGTTTAGGTGTTGACAGTAACTTATAAAATAAATGTTATTGCTGTAATAACTCCAGATCAAACAATGGTATTTTCCCGTCAAAAAGTGTGCGGGTTATGATTTACATATACTCCTCGTTATATCTCGTGTATGGGGTTGAGTCCGATTCTCGAATTCATGATTAACAACACTAACACACAAACAAATAACACGTACATAAATAAAAAAAATAACGCGTACACACATTAAGAAAAGTCAAACAAAATCACTACCTGATATTGACTACATACCATAGACAAAATTAAACAAGAAAGAAGATATTCGGCGTAATAATAATAACACTCATAAGAAATTAAAAGATAAATATAATTAGAACAACCATTTTTAAACAATAAAAACTAATATTATTACTAAGAGTAGCACACAATACTCCAATCACTAAATAAAAGTTATAGCTCTTGAAATACTATTTCTTGTAAATATAATATGGGTATTATATGTATAAGATACGTTACCGAACACATGGTGTATTTTAATTTTAATAATAAACTTACCATCTTTTGTATTGTATTACATTCTTTATGTTAACAGGAATCATTGAATTTTGTATGATCTTAATGATTAAATATAATACGAATAAAACAAGTCAAATATCCTTAAATGCCAAAAACCTCTTTAAACTTAAACGCTTCTTTTCGAAAATCAAATAATTGACATATTTGGTAAGTTTATTCGCGTTATATGAAAAGTATGTAAACGTATCGGCTCGTTTGTTTGTATAGAAAGTTAATTATCCAGCACTAACACTTGACAACGCAAACGGTATACGACGATCAGCCGTGTAAAAAGCATTTTGGTAATGCTTTTTTCAGTTGTCGAAAAATATGTGTTTGTATTGCCGTAATGCTATCTAACTCTGAGGCCATTTCCAGGTTATGGCTTAGATCCTTTGTTAAATTATTAAATTATAAGCATTAAAACAAACGATTCAAAACAACCTGATATATTTCTTTCAGATAATAGTACATTTTACAAAACTTCAAATGTTTGGAACATGTTACGTCTTGGCATGAAATGTGTCTATCTTTATGCTGTAATTGTAGCAAAACTTAGATAATCCAATAATTTGCGTAATTATTTTAAAATGAAAATACACCAAACAACTAATTTTACAATTTTATTCAATGTTGTTAACTTTCAAGTTAACAGAAAAATATGATTATCATGTGCACATGAACCGAATAAATATAACATGGAAATTTAACACGGCCCCGTTCATTTTTTTTTTTTTGTCCCGCATTTTACTTAAAAGAATGTTCTGGATTTGAGTTTCGCCTAAACCAAGATCACTAGCCACTCATCTACAAATATGTCCTTTACCTAACATACAAATCACCTTAACGCGTTCTTCCAGTGTCAAGAAATTACGCTTGGAAGCCATAATGGTTAATTTTAACTGATAATTTACTTATCTATTATCTACGCACTTCTAAGCACTGAAAAAAAGCAAGGAATGCATATCAAAATAGATGTTTGTTCATGACATCGTAATTGTAACGAAACTGTGAATTTCCTTAATGCGTTGATGTAAGCCCCAAACTTTACTTTGATATTTTCGGCAATAAGAACATAAATCGCGAGCCATTAAAATAAAAATGGCAAATTCTTACACTTTCGACAAACTGTCAAAAGCATAAAAGAGGCCGGCAGCTACCAATTAGCAATGTCTGTTAAATAAACAAAAAAACTTCCATCGATTTCAGTAAACAGTCACTTTCCAATATCTTCATAACGACCGACGCGTGCACGGGTAAGATGTTTATCACGTGACCATGACAGCATCATGTCGGCCATTGTTTTATTGAAATTTGTGAAATCGTTGATTGTTTTGATTGAAGTGGTCGTGGTATGCTATAAAAATGGAAATTTGGGAATGTAAAATGGCGGTCGCCGGTCGTTTTTGCAGGTGTGTATTAGTGTGTAGGAGATAAAACATATAGTGAAATCATTCGGGAGGAAATCGATGTGGTTGTTATGGACAGGGGGTCGCTATTCAAAGGTGGTCGCTATGGCAGGTAAGTCTGCATACAGAAACACGTGTACAAACAATATAAAGAAGAAAATTAGTTTACATTAGGCTTATTTCTCATTTTTTACGTGTTGGCATTAAATTTGTGTATCTTTTTGTTAGTGCTTTCGGCAATTTACTGTAAATTACATAATCCATTAACCGTTACTGTAAAAAGATTAAAACTACACCAAATAACTAATTTTACAGCTTTATTCAACGTAGCCACGCTTCCGGCTAGCAGAAACGAAAAATTCTTTTCCTAAGCAAATGACAAAAAAAAACAAATATATACGGAAATTTTAAACTGTCCCGTTTATTATTGTTATTTTTTCCCGTATAGTAAGTAGACCAAATTCAATACGCAACCGATGTATACTACATTTGAATATATAGACACGCGAGAAAACAGAATCTAGAGAAGAAAATGAGTCTTCAGTATGACTGTTACTGCTTTTTGAATGTATGTCAAGTATATTGTTTTCGAATATGGATATACATTGGGCACGTGAGAACAAAATGGAATTCTTCTTCAATATCATTTAGATTGTAGAGGGTATATTTTCTATTCTCTTTTGACACATTGTAGTGCCGATCAATTGCAATATTTAATGTGTGAGACGATAAATGTAAGTAGCCAATATATTTCTGTATGTTGAATCATCCAACTGGCTTACATAATTATGCTGATTTTTTCAAATTAAGTTTTATTTCTCTATACACATTAAGATACGTTGAGTCTTCTAGTACTCACCGCCAATTGCTAATATAGATATCGCAAAGTCGAGTTCTTAGGTTTGTGATGATATCACTATATCTATCCTAATTAAGTGAGGATATAACCATATTTCATTTAAACCAGAATATTAAAGTAGGAAGCGTACCTGTCAGGCCCAGTTTGAACGAGAAATGTTAAACTTTATTTTATTTAACTGATCATTTGAAATCTACCCAATTCGCTATACAATGAAAGAGTATTCGCAGATGGTTTTACATATGGGATCCATTTGCAAGTAGTTTTGTGTACTCCTTCTAAATTATCACCTTGATTATAACACCAAACCTCTGAACAGTAATTTAAGACTGATAGTACATAAGCGTCAAAAAGTTTAAACACTATAATTAGTGGTACTTTATTATTGTATTTAGTTATTCTTAATTAAAGACATAAGTGAATTTAAGGATCGCAATCATTGTCCGCTAGTGTAGCTGGAGCGAACTACCCACCGCGTGTAAACACAATCACTAATTAGTTGCATAAGTTAACGACTTCAACTTATTGGTTATTATAAAACCATTTGTCGCTTACACCTACCCTCCCCCTTTTCAAAGACCATGACATTTTTCGGTATTTACTGTCCGATTCCATTCATGACGATATGAATGTAGACTGTTAAGGGAATTTTGCAAGCCGTTTTAAGATTCCGAAACGAGTACTGCGGCATATGTATACACATGATGAACATATGCTGAAGCCCTCGTGCAAATAACTCACCAATTGTGTCAATAACCTCTAAAAGCACACTTTTTCCATATAATAATCTATACGTATGCAATTGTACCACGACAAAGAAGAGGAAAATAAATGGTGTATATTCTACGAGGAACCATTTGTTGAGTCTAATCTAGTGCAAATAGTGAAATCGTTCATTAAAATGCATAAGCTTAAACGCGCGATGAAGTAAACTTGTGACAAACAATTTCAGCATTATGCAGAATAAATATTAAACCATTCACAATAACCACACGAGTTTTCGCCTTTGTGGTTCAAATCCTACACATAAGAACTCCAAAACCGTTTGTTAATACCGCAATAACCAAATCTTAGCTGTAAATAATTTCTTAAACAAACGATGGTCGAGCATGGAATAAATCATAAAATATATAATGTTGGTAGCTAACCGGTGTCGCTCAACACGTGACTATAGTTATCAATCTTTTCAGTCAACCATGGGGCAAAATATATTTCCACTAGTTACGGCGCCACTCATGAAACTATTTTTTATTGAATGCTTGCCAATTAAAATCAATAATATACGTGAACCAAAAATACCTTGTATATCATACACTTCCCGGCAACTGAAAAGGTTATTACAATTCGTGAATTAGAGAAACTGACTGTAAAAAGCAATTTTCGGCAATATTTCGCAGAGAGATGGACAAAGTTCAGAAGGAACACATAATGCATGGAGACAGACGATGGCATGTATTCAACCACGTGATATGCTCGGTCATTGATACCTTGACTACCATTTCAATATAAGTCGGTTGCTGTGCCGTGGTCTTTGATTTGAATTGAGAATGCCAAGTCCAATTACCTCGACATACAGACGAATTAAGTACAAATAGATGTTCAGTTCGATGCATTGATTAAACATACTAGAAGAAAAATACATTGACAGATGGCACAGATGGCAGGATGATAAATCGCTATTCATTTTATTTGCAGTGACTCCTGTTAATTTGATCTTTGAAGTACGTGAAGAGCTATAAATGTTTTCGTTGTTTTAATTTGCGTTATTCACGACCAATGAAGCAATTGTCAAAACATAGTCACATAAAGAGTCCAAAATCGTTTGTCGTGAGCATCTTGCCGACCATAATTAATATAAAACCGCATTGAAATAGGTAAGATTATAATGTTTTGTTACTTTAATGTTGCGTACAGTATGTATGTAGTGTGGTACGTTTAATACAAATTTCGAAAATGCGAAACATTGTCGTATGTAGATTGTGATGTCACTACTTTAGTATAGATATTAATTATTATTTAGGTATATTATAATGTAAATTTTCCAATCATTATCTGCTACAGTATACCATAAATAATACATTAATATCAATTCATTACAAGCTATATTTTGTTACAAATATTATACAGATATGAGTAATTAAATAAACACACTAAGCATGCAATTAACTCATCAATCATAAATCACTCAAGTACCTAATAACTGCAAATATTTAATCAGATCACTCTGTCATACGAAAGCTTACAGTGTATGTATATTGAACATGTATTCCATTGTTTCAATGAGTTGAAGAACATGGGCATTGTACAATTTGTTTGGCAAATAAGAATTTGTTTTGTAGAATACATGTTATTAAACGTACGAAAATACTAAAGAGAACATTGATTTGAAAGAGTCTATAACTATAAAAGACCAACAGGTACCACATGCAAATGACACATTTCTGTATAAATAATGAGCTTTTTGATTTGAAACTTAATTGAGCAGAACGCAGCGACAATTCCCTCAAGATTTATAAAGGGATAAAATAATGAAAATCATTTAAAATTTCTATTGAAAACACACATATAAAGAATCGCTCATTTCAAAAACTGTTATGACGAGAACAACTAGCCTTATTAATTAATTTTAGATTCCCTATTGACAAGATCAACGCATTGTCGCATAATTATTGTAATAAATCATAATTACCGACTCTCTGTACGACTAATGTTAAACAATCTATGTAGACGAATGGAGACCATAGGGCCCTTTTTATTCTCTTTGCTAGTAACATTCTTTACAATTTAACTATCGGTATTATTTCAAATGATAAATGTAAATGGACGTGTATTTGTTTAAACTATATTAATTCTTAGAACTTTATGAATATATTGTGTTCGGTTTATTGTTACCTTTGTCGAGTGACAGTGAAATCTTGTTAACATCTGAATGTGTTCTGTTAAAGGTTTATGAATAATGACTTGAACAAAGTATCATACGCCACGAAAAACAAAACGAAACATAGTTATTGAAATAGCATCTACGCGTTTGAATGTTAATTACACACAGCGTAGCCTGGAACAGAGTTGAATGTAACGCGAACGTTTTTGACGCAGTCGATATAACACAAAGGCCACAACATTAAGAACACAATGATACATCGATTTACCTTATGATTATACATTATAAAACGCTGTGATAGTAATTTATTTAGTGTTTCTATATATTAGGTATTTTGTGTTTTTTTTGTATTATATGTTATAGATTTGTTTTGATTGTTCAAATTGTGTTGTTGATATAAAACACCAATTATGACATTGGCGCCATTGCATCATCAAGCAATTCGGGAAGAAACAGAAATATTTATTTAATTGTTGTACAATGTAAAATTAAATAAGATAGCTTGGATGTGTATGCTTATTTTTAGTTACATCAAATAGTATGTATGTTTAATTGTTTCGAGGAATACCAAAATCTTACAATTATTATTCTTATATTTTAATTTAACTTAATTTTAGGCTATTTATTTTTGTTTACCGTACTTACAAATCAAGTCTGTTTATTCGGAAAAATATTCGGAAATATAAGAATTTGTTTAATATATTCAATCAGTATTCATTTTTGTCTATACTAACCTTAGCGAGCACGTTACAGAAACTTTAATTTTCCAAACTTTGATTGGAAAAGAAAGCTGATTTGGAATTTCAAGCAAGCTATAAATATTGTTCTAGAGCAAATGTAAGTTGCATGAGCGGAGTAAGCTCAGTTTTATAAAAACAATTGCGATTGTGTTGTATACAATGTGAAAAAGTCATATGTTCTAAAACGAGACGCTTTATAATATTTACTTTCAATCTTATTAATGAAATTCGATGAATTATTGATATACCAAAACAAGTCACATTCAACATATAATGTATTTCCACCGATATCTCACATACATTTGTTTTATTACACGTGTTGCGCTTTTAGCGTTCATCTATTTAAAAGCATGTGCTTATTTATTCTAAGGCTTTATTGAATGTCGTCACAACATCAATTGTGTTGCGTGTGTATTTTTTGTTTATCATTCAGAAAAAGCATCAGCAATTAGATTGGACAATCTGCCTTTCAGTTGGCGTGTATTATGAATACCAATAGCATGCACTTCCGGTTTAACCATAGGTTAAAGCGAAGATTTTGTGCAATACACCCACAGTCTCTAAACCGATTTACAGATTAGATTGACTGCAACTGTGTTTAAAATTACTATGTAGCAATGAACAATGTGTGCGCGTCAATTGTTTACGTGTTATAACAAAGGCTCTCGGTTCGGAAGATTATTCTAAATGACAATACAGAAATTAATATGTTAAAAGCTTTTGTTTTCACGTCCTTTTTGTTAATAAAATTATGCATTTAGTCCAATATCGTTAAAACACATCCCGCAAAGAAAGTCATATAAGGTATTTCCATGAATTGCTCAATACAAAAATTAATAATAATGTTTGCAACGTGGAGCATTAGATCGATTATATGGAAACATATTAACGAATGCAATTAATATTCGAATAATATGGTGATTGATTAAGGAACATATTACAACTGATAATATTGATGTACATGAATATATTACCTCGATATTTGTTACTTAATTAAAAAGGTCTGGAATGAAATCAAAATATGTTTACACGGTTCAATGTATATATATTTCATGCCATACAAAATTGTTCCCCTTGATTGCATCATCAGGATACAATATGCGAATCTGACATATTTTAGGGCGCGATACAAATGTCACACAATGTGTATTGATAGTGGCAATTTGCCATAATAGTTTATAAGTGGTGGTATGTGGATAATGAACACTTATACAATATTATATACAAGATATACATCTCAATCTCGTTGGTCTCCAGTTATTCTACTTGCCAACCAATTAGTCACAAAATGATCATAATTAATTTGGCACCATTTTGTGCGACACAAATATGCTTTATTTAAATACCGTATGGAAAGAATGTAGCTATTAGTTTTATGAGCGACACACCATCTCATACTGGTTAGCATTTGTGCCAGGGTTTTTCGAAATCATTAAATGCATGGTGACGCTACAGTCTGGACAACTTTCGGGACAGACGGACAGACATACAGACAGACTGATCTTTGTTGATCGATGTTAAGTATAACGCTCATAAAGGGTATAGGCCGTAATACAAATGAATTTGTTTTCTACAAAAGATATTTTATAATTTATTTATACAGTATTTCATTGTTCGAACTCGGATATTTTATGAGTTATGTTGTGTTTCATATTGCGATTGTTATTTTGAGGCATAAGAGGACTATGAGACCCATAAAGCTAAAGTTTACCAAAGGAACTATATTAGCAAACCTGTAAATGGTACCATAATCTGCATGCTGTAGTTGGGACAGAATCTGAGATCAGTGTATGGGTGTGTTAAATAATTGTGCTTGTTATGATTGTTTAAAAGGAGGATCAATTAATACAAAAATCACGCTTTATTTGGTAAAACTAACAATTTCGGAAAAGCAACCCAATACTGAACATGTCGATGATTCCACAATAGAGAAAATATAAGAAATTATTAGTGTTGAGATAACCAAAGTTCAACAGACTGAGTGAGGCACAAGTGGAATTAGAAAAGAGTCGGGTAGACAGGCCCATTACTGTTGGACAGTTCATTATAACAAAATACGAAGGAAAACGTTACATAGGTCAGGCTTGTGAAATTGATGATGACAATATCATGAAATGCTTCGACCGGTTCAAATGGCCGAATAAAGAGGATAAGATTTGAATAGAGCCTGATGATGTCATCAAAATAATTGATACTCCACAACCAACTAAGAAAACCAACATAATAGTCTCTATTCCAAATAAAATACTTGCCGTACTAAATTATTGAATGTCAATTTGGACAGTATGATATAATCAGCTTTTTTAAAACTGTGTTATAGCATCGATCCGGATCTGCAAGCTTAGTTACATTCTTATACTACCCGACCCTACGCATTAGCGGACTTCTGCCTCAAAATTCTCTTTATTATCATTTAACCATAGTTTTGAGAGATATTTGCTCCGACCAACATCTACATTCCATTCTTGTTGATCTAGATCGATACTTGACATACATTCAAACAAAAGTGATTATCACCATGTCGACCAATTTTCTTCTTTAGGTTATGTTTTCTCGCGTGCCTTCTTATACTCCGATGTAGTATACATCGGTAGCGTATTGAATTTCGTTTACTTAATATACGGGGGGAAAAAACAATAATGAACGGGACGGTTTTAAATTTCCATATTTTAGTTTTTCTGGTCATTTGCTGAGGCAAAGCATATTTTATGTTGTCTGTAAGCCGGAAGCATTGCTACGTTAAATACAGCTGTACTATTAGGTGTAGTTTTCATTTTTTAAACAGTAACTCAAATTAATGGATTATGTTATTTACCGTAAATTGCTGAAAGCACTAACATTAAGATACACAAACGTAATACCAACAAGTGAAAAAAAAAGAACTTATTATAATATATTCTCATTTTCTTCTCTAAAAATACTTACAGGTGTTTCTGTATACTGAAGTGGTGTATACATCGTTAGAGTATTGAATTTCTTTAAAGTTACATACGAGAAATAGGAAAATTAATAAACGGACATTGTTACATTTCTATGTATTATTTATTCCGTTCATTTCCTCAGGATAATCATATTTTTTTGTAAGATGGAAGGATCGCAACATTGAACAAAGCTGTAAAATTTGTCGCGTGTGTTCTTTTTTAAAACAATAACGCAAAATAATTGGTTAAACTGTTAAATTAACAATAAATGGCTCCAAGCACCAATATAAAGTTAGACAAATGTCATGCCAAAAAGTAAATTGTTCAAAACATTTGCAGTTTTGTGACAGTACTATTACATGGAGGAAATATATCAGGTTGTTTTTAATCGTTGCTTTAAACACTTATACTGTATTATTGAAACAAAGGATCTAACCGGAGATGGCCTCATAATTAGATAGCATTAAGGTCATAAACGCATATTTCTTCCTAACTGAGATTTCAAAGTAGGTAAAACTATTAAAATACACGGTTAGGATAGAGACAAAGACTTAGAAACAATGAAGCACATCAAAATGTAACTTGAAAATTCGATTTTATTTTAAGGCACTTGTCCAATTTGTGCGAGGATTAGTAAACACGGACACTTGGTTGACCCTATTGTGAATGTTACCGATTACGAAATCAATGTGGAGAGGTATTAGATTGCAGAGTAGATTACAATTTCCTATTGATACCAAGTTCTAGACTAAATCATTCCTTATCTCATTTATAACACCGCTTTAGAACCATAGTACTTAGCGAGTTATTTGATGCACAAGAGGTATTAAGAATTAGTTACTTTCTACTGAAACAGCCTTAATCAGTTATTCGATTATTAACTAAATGAGAAAAAAATACCCCGATGAAACTTTTGAGTCTTTAGAGGCTACGTCGATGATTATGTACAGTCGTGCCTCTATGGTGACGTCAGTGACCTAAAAATGACGTCAACGTTCTAAGAAATATTTTCATAAAATTAAAATTATAAAAAATCGAGACTGTTTTCAAATCAAAAGGCCCAATGGTTAAAATTAAAGGTGAGCGGATCTTTGTCATTCATGCTGAGTCATTATTTGGCATGTATAGCAAAGTTTGGGCATTTGCAATGGTCATTGGAATATTGAAGTTTGACGCCGAATGAATGAATCATTTCTAGCATTACTGTGGCTAAAAAGACAGTTAGCCCCCCCCCCCCCCANCCCCCCCCCCCCAAATCCGCAAATAAATTAAGAAATTTGCTATATAGCTTGTTTGAAATGACCGAAAAAACAGTCGTTAAGCAGACCATTTTTATATATTTGTATGTTTTACGTTTTTAAATGTTTTATATATGATCAGAGCTTTACCTTGGAATGCTCATTTTTCATTGAATGAAGTTATTTTCCATACGTATTTTGGCCCACCACATGATCATTCATCCTTATCTTTTCTCTATAACTGACTGATTAATGGCTGTTCAGGATTTCAATAATCAGCTATTTTAGTTCAGTATGTCACTACCTATATTGCAAAGTACTGTAATTATTTTATATATTGGTTTAGTTTATAAGGATTATGATTACCGTATTACCAATATTTTAGGGAAAATAATTTATGTTTTAATTTTACATTTTGCTTACGGTATTATAATAAAATAAAATAACTGTTGCCCTTTTACTGAACCAGATGATTAATGTCTATACCCTTTTTTGTTGTATTACAGACACTAATATTCAACTATTATCAAAACACTACATGGTATTCATAGGGTACAGAATGTTCTTGCAAATTGATTCTAAAGTCAGCGCTTTATATCAAACTGTTATTAATGTGTTCCAATGTTAAATAAAACCTCTAATCCTCAGTATCAGTAAAGAGATTTGGCTTGAAAAAAATTGCAATGACACATTCTCTGAAAAAAGAAATCTTGATTTACTGGAAGACATCATTTTTATCTAATGGCGTTCGTTATGGTTTTTTTTCTCGAACTATGTGCTGGGAAATATTGATGTTCATTAATAAATCATTTTTATGTTTGAAAATTAAAAAATACTGCTGGATACTAGCGTGAAGGCGGGTTTCAATCAACTTAAAAGTAGCCGGAAAAAACGTTTAAATAAAACAAATAGGAACTTTGATACGTGTCAATTTCTTTCTTATATATCACATGATTTTTTAATCTCTTAAATGCATTCAGCTTAGAATGCTCTTTAAGAAAATGTTGGTTGCGGGGGTCATATTTGCAAAATGTTTACTTTATATTTTACTTTAGTTCAATATTTTACGTTTAATTAAAAATGGGCTGTAATAAATATATTGTTACCTGATTAAGCTCAACGCGCTGTTAACAGCTAGGGGAGATGATTGATAAGTGTATTTTGATTTAACATGAACTATTTATCTCCTGAGATTCCAAAGTACCACCTGTGCTGTTTATATAACATATTGCTTACGTTCATTATCAATTACCACCAAATGAACAGTTTTAAGACAACATGAATGCATAAATATAGTCTTGCTTCGATAACGAAGATAGACAATAGTAAGAATTTGTAAATTTCTACTACAATCTCGTCACTTAATAAATGGACGATATCCGCGATTGATACTAAAAAATTTGAACATGCACTAAAAGCAATTTAAGTACCTTCCATTTTTTAATATACTGATATGGTGTCTTTAAACTCGTGCAAAACGTGTACGAAAGCAATTAAAGGAAACGATCCACGCGTTTAATTTATCTTAATGTTGTGAATTAGTGTCAGGTCAATGTTGTCGAGCTGAATGCCATAACTGTATCTTTTATTTAGGGATTGGAGTAGTATGTGTTTCTTTAAATAAGTCTCTTTGTTATAATGTTTGAAAAAATGTGTGTTCGAAATTAATTTATCTGGTTGTGAGCATTACAATTATAACAGACGCCCAATATATTTTTATCATATTTCTTGTTTCATTTTGTCCATGGTATGTTGTCAATATAAGATAGTGATTTTGTTTGACTGTTTTTGATTTGTGTGCGTACTAGTGTGTTATTTGTGTGCGTGTTACTGTTGTGTTGTACATCATGAATGGGACTCGTTTCCAAACACGTGATAGTCACTACGTCCGTAGGCGAGGATTTTATGGAAATCATAGGCTTAACACCACTTAACGGGGAAATGCATAGGTTTAATCTTGAATAATATGACATTTTTGTTCACGCGGCGAACTAGATAGCTGACAAAGCAAAAAGGTTACTAAACTTTCTAACATTTATGTTAGTCCAATTGGAACTCTTAGCCCGCACGAACGCCCCGAACATGTGGTCAGTTCCCGGTCAAAGCAGCGGTTAAAGTATTTAATTGTGATATTAATTATTTCAGAACTGCCCGGGCAAACAGGTTATAGAAGACCATTTGTTATTACGACAAAGTGATTGATAACTATATTATCAATTTATATCATTTTTTATATTATTATATTATGCCAAAATGATTGAAAGCTTTGTAAACCACTGTACGATCAACACTTAGCCATTTGTTTCTGTTACTAGATGAACAATTGAATATAATATATACAGATATATATCAAGAATACAAGTTTACTGTAAAAGAACGACTTTGTTTATTTATCCCGATTCAAGAGTAAAATAGAAGAACATGAGTATTAAAGAACGTTATATGAAAAACTTAAAGTCGTAGGGTTACAATAATTACAACAATAAAATGTATGTTAGCAACTAATTTCAATACTTAAACAATAGTATAGTATTAATATTATAAAATTTGGGATAAAATCTTCTCGCCTTCGATACACTGTGATTTAGATATATATCTTTATCAACAGGTGTGGTCGGCATGTAGTTAGCAATTACAATAAACATCTTAAGTCACCATATCAAGCTGTCTGTGGCCAACGTAGTTGGTGACTAGTATTTTGAAGCACCAGAACTCAAGAATCGCAGGTTCTATCTCATAAACACTTACCTACTAACTCGTCTTATGTTTTACGTTATAACCGATGTGCTTCACATTAGCCGTTGACCATATGGGAGAAGCCAAGTGCATTCGATAAACAATTTACTTAACACGCGTCTGGTAGTCTTAAACAATCGTTGTTGGCACTTTAGATTGCCAACTTGTGTTATCATAGACGAGAAGACGTGGAGAACTATAATAGTGCTTTTCTTAGAAAACCTGCCACTGTTGCAAAAGGAAACTAAACGTGGACAACATTAGTGTTTCTTTCTTAAAACCAATCATTTATCATCCCCAGTCTGATTCTTCGATTCTATCCACTATACATTACATTATCAATGGTCTTTAGATACGTATTAAATTTCATGTCGATTAACATATATCAGAATATTTAATTCAATTTACGAAATTCAATGATCTACACTACCGGTATTTCTATTTAACTCATTAAAAGCAATATTAATAATGTATATTTTGTATATCATTGTTTGTTTCACCACATGTTCGAATCATACATAATTTAGAACGGAAAAAAATGAGCCAGGACGAATGCTTTTGGACAAAAAATTGTAAGATGAATGATGTCTGAACTACTAAATGGCCGTTGTAAACGGCATAATATTATGGTAAATGATTAATGTGTTAGGAGGGCGTCATTCGAAACAAACACATTCAAAAATGGAATTCTATGAGGACAAATAAGAAAAATAAGCGTGGTATATTATACAACAAACTATGTGAGGAGGAAAATAGTTCCGCAAATTCCAAGAAATATTTCAGTGAAATGAACATGCTTAAAGCGCGATCTAGTAAACTTGTGACAAACAAATAATTTATGCATTATGCAGCGCAATAAAATAGTAGTGCTACGATTTTTATATTATATTAAGTTAAAAAACATGTTCACCTTTTGTTAATATGCATGTATATGCATAATATTGTTATTGTATTTTATTGCGTCAAATTGATATTTCGCTTAATTTAAATTAATGAAGCCGAGGTCATTTTAATTGTTGATGCCGCGGAAGCGATTGTGCGGATGTTTTTTCACTGAAAAGTAACGGAGTTTATATTTAATATGTTCTAATTATATCATACAATACAGAAACATGATTTATTCATTCGTGGTAGTATCGAAAAAAAGTCCAGCTAAGTGTTGGTTATTTCCTGTGTAACCAACAGTTTGTTGGTCCAATTCTTGTTGTTAAGTCATGTGGTTCAATTGAAACGCACCAGAGCTTTAAGACGTTTGTTAATACCACAATAGCCAACACCGAACTGGACATTTTTTTTACCTACTTTGGTTAAGCATTTTATAAAAATATAAAAATATTGTGTTGGAAGCTTACCGATGTCGCGCCACTCATGAAAATATGTATTTATTTGATGGATCGTCAATTCAAATCGTACCGGAACCAACACATATCGTGTATATCATACAAGACCAAACATCTGTAAAGTCCTGAAAAGGCGTGCATTAGAGAAACGTACTGTAAAACTGCAATTTCCGGCAAACATAATATTTTGCAAAGAAAGACGGGACGAAGTTATAAGAAAACACATAATGAATGCAGACAGATGGTGGCATGTATGGCAACAACGTGACATTTCTGTCTTTGAGAGCTTACCCACCATTTCAATATAACTCGGTTGCTGTGATATGGTAATTGATTTCAATCACACATGCTAAGCCGAATAATCTTGACATACAGACGAATTCAATACATATAGATGTTCGACGAAAATGCCTTGATTAATTAAACAAACGAGATGAACAGGGAATTGACAGATTGCACAAATGTTAAGATGCTTAATTTCATTGAAAGGATTAAATACTTCCGGTGGCGGACATATTGGTTGTGTTTGCATCGACTGTCGGCATTTCGCTATTTTCACAAATGATGTGACTTTTTAACAATATGTGTTGGGTGCGGAAATGTTTAGTGCGTTACCTAGAATGATCTAGTGATTTAAAATTGCTGAAAACAGTGGACATAAGGATGCAAACCAGCTATGAAAATAGTGAGTAAACCTGTTTTTGTTATGAACTATTTATAGCTACACACTATATATAGATGTAAAGGATGACCTCGTTTACAGAAATAAACAATGGACAAATCGTGCAACATATAGAGCGGTCACTCACACCATTTTTTCAATCTATACTGTTAGAATAAGAAAGAGCCTCAACTATAATAATTGCCTCAACCCCAAATACTGCTGTTAAGAGGACTATTTCCGTGTTGTCAACTCCAGAAGACCAAGGTAAGCAGAAGAAAAATCGAGTCGCAAGCGCAAGCGTTTTAAGCTGTGAATTCAACTACACATTTTACAGTATGGCCGATTTTGAAAATCCTACTAATGTTGTCCTTGACGACAACACAATGAAGGCCATCAAACAGACTGTCCAAGAAGCATTCAACACCGTTCTCTCAACCCAAATGAAAAGTATGACTGAAACAATCATTACTGGTGTAGTGGATGGTCTATCCAAACGGATAGAATGCCTTGAACTTGAAAATATCTCCCTTAAAAGTGAAAATGGCTTTCTCAAAGACCGCATGGTTAAGATAGAAAATACATTGGATGCAAGTGAGCAGTACAGCCGACGTAATAGCCTGCGTATCTTCGGCATCCCGGAAAATGAAGGCCCAAAGAAAGGTACTGATGGTATCGTTATGAACCTGTGTAAGTCTATGGGAGCCGACGTATTTATAGGCGAAATTGATCGTTCCCACAGAACCGGAAAACCAGTAGAGCAACAACCGCGCCCTATTATTGTAAAATTCGTCAGATACCGATTAAGGCAGAAGCTGTATTCCCTAAGACGAGACCTGAAGACAAACAGCGAGTACGATTGGGTTTTCATCAATGAGGACCTTACCCAGCGTCGTGCACATTTGTTATTTGTCGCGCGTGGACTGGCAAAAGCAAAGAAAATTGAAAGCGCCTGGTCTGGTGCTGATAAAGGTGATGGAAAACGGCCAGTCTGAAGTCAAACGCATCACTTGCGAAATAGATTTAGACAAATATAAATAAATGTTACAGTACTATTTTTTGTGTGCAGTGTATATCCAAAGTTTACTGCTATAAATGAACAGCACGATTGTCACGGGATTAACGTTTTTGTTTACGCTATTCGGTATGGTATTTCGTTATCTAAGCTCAGAGTAAATCTATAAATCCCGTTATGTAGCTCCCCATCACAAAAATACTTGTTTTACTGCTGCTAGCTATATTTTATTTTAACTTCTCTCAAAATACGAACAAAATTATAGTGTGTGTAAATTATTTTGATACAAAAGCTGTATTCGTACGCATTACACTGTACGTTTCATGAATATTGCATTCATAGTTTTTTATTCTATTTTAGTTTTCCTTTTGCATTCAGTTGTATAACAGTAGTCCTTATTAACGCACGAAATGTAAAAACTATCCATATAGTGGCATCAGGCTTCATGAATCGACAACTCAATGTGTGTGAGTTTATTGATCAAAACTAAATGTTTCTTGAGCAATCGCTTGAATTTTTGTGTCAATAGATGTGTTAATTACACGTTGGGCCTCTAACCTTTCGTTTTTTCTGCGTTTGTGGTCTTTTTATAGTGTCAAGGTTTCCGTGTAACTGTCAATACAATGTGTGCTGAATATGTAATAAGTATTAACGGGTACTGCATCATATAAGTATAAGATCTTAAAGACTTGTACAATGATGCACCTAAATTGATGGTAACGTGTATTGCATTTGTTTGTTTGTGTGTGTCCGTTCGTGTTCCCTGTGCATTTACGTACGTTGGTTTGCATAATATTTATGTACGAAAGCATGAGTAAAGTGTATAATACAATATACATCCGTTGTCATTATCAAATTATTGTGTGTCTTTTTTGTTTTCGTTTGAGATGTCACTTTAGTTATTCTTGTACCGTATAACATTTTATATTGCTGTATATTATGTTATAACAATATTTCTGCAATTTGTGAAGTGCTTGCACATTTTCATATATGTATATGTGTACGCTTTCTTAAATTATTATCGCTATACAGACGCTTACTTCAATGATTTGCATGTAGTTTGTAACTGTTCTTTTCAAAAGTACACTATTTTCAATTGTACTTATTCCATGCTTAGCTGTTAATTCTAGGTTGTTATCATGAGCTCATGTATAAACCCAACATAACCTCACATATCATGATAATGATACTAAACATATCATCAGCCTTTATCATATGTCTCTGTGCCTCTCTATTTTCTATTCTCCTCCATATCTTATAATCCTATGTGACGCCGTTCTGTCGCAAACAGCGTAATCGAATGTTAACTTAAGTCTCGTCGAAAGATCGCATTGTCAAATGCAACAAACGTATCATGTCAGCGTTTCAGGCACATCTTATCTTCCTTGGGGCATATCATTATTATAATGTACAGTAAACAGAAACCTGGTAACGCTGTCATGATTGCTTATAAATCTTCAGCTATTTTTCCGCTATTCTTACACGTATTTTATGCATGCCAATTATGGCTCAATGTTATGCCTCTTCTCATTGCAAATTAATCTATACACGTCTATGAACATATCATTGAGTGTTGAACACCCACGAAAACGTGTTCTGATAGGAAAAAACATTCATGCTGATATTCTATTTTTCAAAACGCTTCTTAAATGTCTCTTTATTGTCTTAACATGTTGCTGGATCTCTATAGTCTTATTACGATCAGGTGATATTCATCCAAACCCAGGGCCTTCTTCGTTTGATCTATCTCTTAATACAGAGGCAAACAGTTCTTCATCCATTTCCAATGCTTCAGCAACAAACAAATTAAGTTTTGTTCATTACAATATTCAAAGTCTTATGCAAAAACTAGATGTTTTTTTACACAGGTCTATGTAAATATGAAATAATTGATTTTACTTAAACATGGTTAAATAGTTATATTCCATCGACCGATCTCCTCTTTGAAGGCTTCCACCAGCCAATTCGCAAGGATCGCCCATCCGACCCTCATGGGGGAGTTGCTATATACGTTAATGAAAATATTGCTTTCAAACGAAGACACGATCTCGAATTTAATAATGTTGAATGTATATGGATTGATGTTTTCGCCTCAAAACATAAATCCATTCTTTTTGGAGAGTTTAACAGACCGCCTAGTGCGGATAGATTGTAAATGCAATATATCAAAGATTCTATAGGACTAGCCAGAGAAACACGAATACATGGTATATTTATTACAGGCGATTTTAATATAAATGCTCTTGCCGAATTATCGGCACGTTAAATTAATGAATTATGTCTACAATATGACTGAACGCAACTTATTCATGAGCCAACTAACATTACTGAACAAACATCTTCAATTATTGATCTAATTTTTGTGAGTAATCCGAATACTGTACTACTTTCTGGAACAGGCGAACCATTTTTAGACCAATCTATTCGGTACCACTACCCTGTTTTTTGTCACATTTAAATTTACAAAACCTATATGTTAAACTTTGTATCGACATATCTGGCGTAACGACATTGGGGATTATTCAAAACTAAGACAATTACTGTAAGACACTAGTTGGGATCTTCTTAAATGTGACAATGTTGATATTTATGCAGAAAATATTACCAAAACAATTGTTGAAATTGCAGGATCGTGTATTCCAAACAAAAATGTTTGAATACGTTCTCGTGATCTGCCCTGTCTAAATAATAACATAAAGAAAAAGATTAGACAACGAAAACGTCTATACAGAAAAGCTAAACAATTAAAAAGTCATATTTCTTGGTCAAATTTTCGTCGTGTCAGGAATGATGTCGTATTTCTTTTACGTAATTCAAAAAACGAATATTTTAACAATATGGTACGTAAACTAAAGTCATCCGACCTTTGCGCTAAAGACTGGTGGAAAACACTTCGAACATTTATTCCTACTAACACAAGTTCTTCAATTCCTCCTCTTCTTGATGAACAAACACGTAACTTTGTAGCAAACTCAAATAAAGATGATATGGTAAACAGGTATTTCGCAAGCCAATGCTCAATTGACGACAGCAACCACGATCTTTCACCTATGAACAATTCAAACAATAACAGTCGTCAGTATATTCATATTGCGCAGCAAGAAGTCCTTGACTTAATCAAGTGTCTCAAGCTAGGTAAAGCATCCGGTCCTGATGGAATTGATAATCAAATCCTCAAAGAAGCCATGCATCAATTAAGCTACCCATTGTGTGATCTGTTTAACTCTTGCCTAAATACTCAACAAATGCCTTTTTGTTGGAAAATTGCTAATGTCTGTCCGATTTTAAAAAAGGGTGATCCATCTCTAGCGTCTAATTATTGACCTATATCATTGCTAAATACTATTGAGAAGGTCTTTGAGAGAATATTACATAAACACATTTTTAATTTTCTGCGTGCAAATTCTTTTTTTAAGCCCGCGCAGTCTGGCTTCTTGCCTGGTGATTCTACAGTTAATCAGCTAACATATATTTACAATACATTTTGTAGAGCCCTAGACAATGGCCTTTAGGTCAGAGTTGTATTTTTTATATAAGTAAAGCTTTTGATAACGTATGGCACAGAGGTGTATTATACAAATTACAACAAGCAGGCATTCGAGGTAATCTATTATCATTTTTATCTAATTATCTTACTGATCGTAAACAAAAAGTAACCTGACCGGGAGCGCATTCAAGTCCTACGGAAATTCTCGCCGGTGTCTCTCAAGGCTCTATTCCAGGCCCACTTATGTTTTAGTATATATAAATGATATTATCGCTGACATACAATCACGTGTACATTTGTTTGCTGATGATACCTGTCTTTTCATGGTCGTAAATTCGCCAAATGAAACTGCAGCCGTATTGCAAGCAGATATTGATAAAATTTCCAGCTGGGCTGATAAATGGTTAGTTTCCTTTAGCCCCTCAAAGTCCGAATCCATGCTTATATCTCGAAAAATTAATAAACCATTGCACCCATCACTGACTATGACAAACATTATTATACCGAGTGTAAATGTTCACAAACATTTAGGCGTAGTTATGTCCAATGACTGAACTTGGCATGCGCATATATCTTTTATAAAGGAAAATGCATGGAAACGAGTTCATATAATGCGTCGTTTAAAAATAATGCTTGATCGAAAATCTCTACAGAAAATATACTTTTCGTTTATAAGACCATTTCTTGAGTATTCAGATGTTGTTTTTGATAATTGTACGCAATATGAAAAAGACGAACTAGAAAAAATCGAAACCGAAGCCGCGAGAATCATATCTGGATGCACACGTTTAGTCTTATTAGAGGATCTTTATAATGAGTTAGGATGGGAATCTATAAGTCAACGTAGACGTAAACATAAAAAAAATAATATTAATGTATACAATGAATTCTAGCTATGTTCCAACTTACTTAAAATCTCTTTTGCCCGCAACAGTGGGGTAAGGTAACAATTATTCGCTAAGAAATTCTTCACATCTACAAACAATTCAAGTCCGAACATCACTATATTCAAACTCGCTCCTTCCATCTACTGTATCGGAATGGAATAATCTTCCTGTTGATATCAAAAACGCTGAATCGATCCTTTCATTTAAACGGCGCATTAACAGTGATAGACCGACTCCGAATCCTTTATTTTTATACGGCGAAAGACGCTCTCAAATGCTACATGCGCGCTCAAGAACACATTGTAGCGCATTAAATGAAGATCTATTCAGACGAAACATCGTAACATCCCCTGTGTGTCTCTGTGGACTCCGCGAAACGACTTCACATTACTTTCTCGAATGCACCCAGTATGTACACATTCGCGGCGAACGCATCAATACGATATCTATATATTCCGCCCCATGCATTGACACTATTTTATATGGAGACGACACTCGTGACTACTTAATCAATACTAAAATAGCTGATGCAGTTCATAAATTTATAATTAATAGTAAGCGATTCGATACGTAAATATGCTACAGAACGGCTCCCATACGCCTTTTTCCCCCACGTCTTTCAAAACCTCTTTGAAAATTCTTCTTTCTTTTGTTTCCCAAACTTCTACCACCTTATCTCATACACCTTCCTACTGTCATACTATTACCTATAACAATTGACACTCTTTAATTGGAGTTTCCTTTTTTGTGCCTAGTGTTTTTCTTGACTAATTACTTTGAATCCAAGTATGTTCGTACTAACCCATGCAACTTTATATATATTGAGGCGAGGGAGAAGAACAATATAAGACCTTGTCTTCCGTTCTCATCCCATTCAAACATGTTATTACTTATTATAAATGTTGTATGAAATCGTATGTATAAACATGCTTGTTTGAAATAAATATGTTTAAACTAAATTTCAATTCATGTTATTTGCAATGACTTGTTCATTTCATCTTTACGGTACATGTTTTAGTTGTTTTAATTTGCGGTAGCTACACATGTGTGTGTTGTTAAAATTTGCGTAATTCCCGAACAATGAAGCAACGATCGCAAAATAGTAACTGATCAAAAATACGATTTTTTTTTCTCAAGAACATCTTACAAACTATAACATATATAACCCGCATTGAAATCAGTTAAATAACAATGTTTTTGTTACTTGTATGATGCATATAGTATATATGTAATTCTGGCGCTTGTAAACCAAATTTCGAAAATGCCAAACATCGTTGTATTAAGATTGTGATGACTCTACTCTCATACTACAGACAAAAGGTTACAAAGGATGCACATTGTAAATGTATTTTATTGTTTCAATTGGTTCAAGAACAACACATTGTAAAATGTGTTTGGTAAATTAGGAAGATTTTTTGGTGAATAAATGTTATTAAACATGCGACTATTATATTGATTATATTGATTGGAAAGGGTCTTAATTATAAAATACCAACGGGTACCACATACAAATTACACATACCTGTATGAATACTGAGCTTTTTTATTTGAAACTTAACTTAGCAGAACGCAGCGACGATTCTCTCAAGATCTAACAATGGATACAATAATGAAACTCATTTAATATTAATATTGAAAACACAAATAGAGACTTACTCATTACCCAACTGTCATGACGAGACAAAATATCCATAGTCAGTTATTTCAAATTCTCTTTGGCAATATTTTTTTAATTAATAATACTTACCGACACATTTACGGCTCATGTAAAACAATGAATACAGACGAATTTTGACATTTTTATTATTTAGAAATGATTGTTAATGGACGTCTATTTGTTGCAAATACATTTATTCTTAGAACATTATGACTAAAGTGTATATTGTACTCGGTGTATTGTCAACTTAGTCGAGTGACAGTGAAACATTGTTGATCAATGAATTTGTTCTGTTAAAGGTTTATGAATAGTGGCTTGTATCATACGACACGAAAAACCAAACTAAAGAAAGTAATTCAAAACGGATCTACGCTTTTGATGTTAATTACAATAAGCTTTGTCAGAAACGGTATTATGTAACCATAAAGCCCACGTTCATGCCGAAGTCGATATAACACAACGGCCTCACAATTAAGAACACAATTATCCATTGATTTACATTACAATAATACATCCTTAACGCTTTAACAGTAAATATTTATTGTTTCTTCGTTCGAGGTATTTTGTGTTCGTTTATTAGACGATATTAATTTGTATTGATTGTTCAAATTGTGCTGTACAAATAAATCCCCCATTTTGACACTAGCACGAATGCATCGTTTTGCAATTCTGGAAGAAACCGAAATATTAATTTAAAGGTCAAATTGAATAAAATAGCTTGGCTGTGTATGCTTATTTTTTATTTACATGGTCATTCCATGTTTCGTCTGTATCTTCGCGGCACGGACTTAACCATCATTTCCGGTCATCAGCTCCAGGACTACAGCAAGTTTCCAACGGAAACGTGGTCCCTCATCGTATATCTGCACGACATCTCCGACCCGAATGCGTTTCTCATTAGAACCCGTTGCTGTGTGGAACTCTCTTAAGGCAGTTTAGTTCTCCGACTTCCAACGTCTCCAGAACTGTTCGATGATGTCTGACTGCTGCTAAGCTCGATTGGTAAGTGTCGTCTGGTCACTTTGAATTTTCGTGATATCATCGTCTGGTGAATGTGTGTGATGCGGAAGTGACGTCATCTTGCGGCCGGACAGTAGATGTGACGGCGTTAACGGCTCCAAGTCGTCGATGTTGGATGATACGTGCGTTAGCGGTCTATCGTTGATAACAGCTTCAATCTCTGTCACTAACGTCTGCAACGTTTCCATGGACACGTATCGTCTTCCGCGGATCTTCTTTAGAGACGACTTGGTAATTCCGATGAGACGTTCCCAAAAACAACCGTACCATGGTGCACGTTTTGGAATAAATCGCCACTCTGTTCCCTTTCTGCTGAGTTTTTCTTGTACGACTTGGGAGTCGAATAGCTTCTTAAGGTGATTAGCAGCAGCAATATAAGTCGTAGCATTGTCTGATATAATCACCGCGGGCAACGACTTCCGGCTGGCAAATCTCCGGAACGCTTGAAGGAACGAGTCGGTTGATAGGTCTGGTACTACTTCAAAATTGACGGCTCTTGTTGATGCGCATGTAAAAAGGCAGATGTAGCATTCCGTTTCACTTCCGGTAGCGTTCTTTACAAATAATAACACCGTGAACTCTACAACTGTGACGCTGAAGGGCGGGGCTTCGCTGACTCTGACTTTGGGGAGGGGAGGTGGGTCTGATACTACATAGGGTCTTCCGGTTACTCTGGTACACTGTACACTCGTCCTCAGTAACGATCTTACACACTGGCGGATGGATGGTATCCAGGAATTCTGTCTGATCTGTGTAATGGTACTGTTAACTCCAGAATGAAGTTGGTTCTTGTGAACATCGAACACAATCAATTTGGTCAGGACATGTTTCTTTGGTAAGAGGTAGGGGAATTTGGCATCATAATCTATGGGGGCGTTATGAATTATACCACCACAACGAAGTAATCCTTGCTGGTCCAGGTACAATCTAAGTTATTTAACTAGCTCCAGGTACAATATAAGTTTTTTAACTAGCGGTAAACGGGTACTGTTTGATTGAAGATTTTCTACTTCATCTTGGAAGTTGGTTGTTTGACACGATCTCAGCCATTTAACTTCTATCTCGTTTAGCTATGTTGCTGACAAACTGTTCGGTAGTCTTTCATCTCTTGGTCTTCTGCAGTTGTGGATGAATCTGTTTACATAGGCTGTGACACGAAGTAGTTTCAGGCAAGTATTGTTGATGGCTCTATGGACGCCCGTGATCTCTGTGCAATTTAACGTGACCACATTTGTCGTCTGCTGCAAACTCGTGTCTTCACTTTCGGATTTCGTCTGCAAAATTGACTGGTCGTATTTGCAAGTTAGCCATCCTTCTGAGTGAGGTAACCATGTCGGACCGGCGTTCCATAACTTGTTGTCAAGGTAGGTATCTGCTGATACACCACGCGTCAGTAAATCTGATGGGTTGTCATGGGTGGGGCATTATCTCCATGGTGATTGATTTGTCAGCTGGAGGATTTCGTCTACTCGGTTTCGGACAAAGCGTTTCAATGATAGGGATGTAGTTTGCCAGTGGAGTACAATTTTGCTCTCTGACCAAAATGTCAATTTATGTGGGGGTAGGGACTCTTATAGGTGGAATGAAAGTCTGGCTTGAATCAATGCTGCCATCAGTTCAAGTTGGGGTAGGGTTAATGTCTTTAGTGGCGATAATCTGTTCTTTGTCATTACCAGTCTAGTCTGTGATTTGTCGCACATGTAGGCTGCTGCTCCGTAGGATTTGACGCTTGCATCTACACAGATATGAAGGCTGGTTCCACTGTTCACTGAGGGTAAAAATTGTCGGGAAAACTTCACATCTGTAGCTCTGTTGAGGGATTTAGCTAGCTGGTTCCAGGTCTCGCATATATGATCGGGTAAAGCGGTATCCCAGTCATATTTGGCTTTCCATAGTGCTTGAAGTAGGATCTTTGCACTGACGGACACGAGGCTAAGTAGACCAAGGGGATCATAGATCTGGGATGAGTATTTTAGAATGGTTCTCTTCGTAACGACATCTAGGATTGGGATATTTCTCTCAGCAAATGACATTTCATCCTTGACAGGGTTCCATCTCATTCCAAGTATCTTAATAACTTCGTCCGTATCTAGCGCATTCTCTTCTGTTGCACGGTATCTAAGTATTGGAGGTCCATGAACGGAGATTCATACCTTCGCTGGACATCAAACTTGAAGAAGGTTAGTAGATCTGACACTTTCTCGAAGCATTAAAGTACATTGTCCATGTATATATCTTTCTCGATGACATTGGCTGCGGGCACGTGCTTGTTTATTTCAAGATGTTTCAAAATGGTCGCACAAAGCATGAATGGCGAGCAGGTGGCACCAAATAACACGGACTTGAAACGGTAAGTTTGTAATGGGATGTTGGGGTTTGTAGTATCGCTTGTCCGCAGAAATCTGGTAGCGTCTCGGTCTCCTTCATTTAATCTGACATGAAGAAAGGCTTTCTCAATATCTGTTGTGATGGCGTAACAATTGAGACGGAATTTCACTAGTATGGTGGTAGGGTCATTCAGCATGGGTGGGGTCGACTCTAAACAATCATTCAAACTTGGGAACTGGGGAGATGTGCGGCAGCTGCAAACATATACTATCCGAATGGGCGTGGTCGCTGAATCCTTTTTCACTGGGTGGTGGGGAATGTAATGGAGTTGTCCTGTGGGTGGGATATCGTTATCTTTTCCCTCAATAAAACCTCGTCGTTCCTGTTCAGCAATGATTTCGTCATATTTCTGGGGTAGATGGGGCTCTCTACGTAGTCTTATCAGAGTACTCTCGGTTCTTGCTTTCACTATGTCGTAGTTACTAGGGAGGGGCGAGTGGTCTAGTTAACAAGGTAATTTGGCAGTGTAACGTCCGTTCTTGTATTCTATGGATGAAGTCTGGGATTCCTTAAAATAGCGTGTCTTGTTTATATTTTCGTCGCTCTGAGTAACTCCCATACTCTCCAGATTCCGAAAACGTTCTAATACATCCGTTGTCATAGGCGACGCCATTACGTTGAACACGTGATCTGTAGCTCGGTAGTTTTGAGCTTGGAAGGGTCCGGATAACAGGTAGCCGATCTTTGATCTCACGGCGGTGGGTCCATTTCCACGTACTATGTGGTCTTCAACGAAATCCCAGTGAAAGTCTGCACCTATCAGCATCGAAATTGTAAATATGGAGTTTCCTGTAACTGGAAGGGCGAGTTTGAGACCTTGAAGTACGGTGAATCAGACACTGTGTGTTGTAATCTCTGGATGATGGGCGTTGAAATGGTAGATAATAGTAATACTCGTATTGGGATCTTCTGGCTTCTATCTGTAACAACGTTAACTATAGCCACATATGTTTGCTGTGCTTTGTTGTTAGTGCCTCCGAACGACGATAAGTATATAGTTTATGTGCCTTGTATGGGGAGTTCAAGTTCCTGTGCTAATTGTTCCGTAATAAACTACTTCTGGGTACCCTCATCGAATAAGATGTTTGTTTCAGTCTGTACATCACGTGACGATACGGTTGCTATGGCAGTTTTCAATAGTACATCCTTGTCTGGAAGGCTCGTGCACGAATGAAGTACGGCTGTTTCCGGCGATGCAGTATCGGCGTTTTTCGTCTGGTTGTCCTTTTCTCGTGATTTACAAATTGCCGTATGGTGTTTTCGCTTGCATAATTGGCATCGGCTCCTTGAACCGCATTTAGCTACTTGGTGAGTGCCTACACAGTTAAAACACAAGTGTTTCTCTTTTACTATTTTCAGGCGGGATTCTGCATCTGGTTGGGTTTTACATTCATGGGAGTTGTGGTCACTATCACAAAAGTCGCACTTTATATCGGGTCTGTGTGATGAACTTACGGTTGAGGGTCTTCGATAATTGGGGGCGGGAGGATTTGTGGGGGCGGGGGGGGGTTTCCTTTGTTTCGCTCCTTTATGAAATGACCCTGTTGCGCTGAAATCCTCTTCTTCCGGTTCGTTACGGATGTTACCTGTTTCTAGGATTCCAATTCCCCTGTTGATTGCACGACGCTTATCTTCTAGTAACCAACTGTTATCTCCATTTTCACGTGCTAACTGCTTCCTAATTTCAACTGGCATCGTATCTATTACAACTGTGACTACCGTAAGTGTCTTGACTCTGACGCATAGCTTCTAAGCTGCGAATGTAGGTCTCCATTTTATCATGAAAAGTTCTCAAACTGGACACTTTACTGGACGGGGCGGGTAGTTGTAATAGAGCCTGCATGAGAGCGTGGACGATTTTGTGTTGCTGACCATACCTTTCCTTCAGTAGATCTACAGCACGTGCATAATTTGCGTTAGTCATGGAAAAACCTTCAATTACTCGTGCGGCATTTCCTTCAAGTTGGGATTTGAGATACGTAATTCTGGACATCGGTCAGATTAGCGTTTATGTGAATGGTAGACTCATATGAATCCCAAAAGGATTGCCATCGCAAAATATCTCCACTAAAACTTGGTAATGAAATGTTAGGTAGCCTGAAAAATTGGGCCGAATTGCTACTGACTGAATTATTAGAATTTTAACTACAGTTCTGTCGGGAAAGAAAGAAGACGCGTCTGGGTTCAAACCATTGTTTTTGCGCTGCTGATCGCTTGAATTTTTCTGGACATTTCGTGGTCGGTCGGTAGTATGCGGGGCTGCTCTTTTCTCCTGTTGATCTCGGAAAGCTCGTAAGCGACACAGTTTGATATCCAGTTCCGCTGAATAATTGTATGTTTGAAAGATCTCTTCCTCCAATCTCCTATCTCCGTCTGTGAAAGTATTTTCTCATTCAGTGTCTCTAGAATCGTGACTGTCGCTTCAATAGCGTTGAGAATAGCGTGAACATCGGTCAATGAATCGTTCTCCTTAGATTGCTCGATTTTCTTCAAATATTTGTCAATGAAACGGCGGTGTCCCTCTCTCTGTATCTTTATTTTCTTTATATTATTTTTTTGTCACGGCACCAATATCGCGATCGTGTGGGATAAATAAGGTACAAAGCGTTGTGTGTTCAGGTTCTTCCCTTTACTTTAGTATCAATAATAAACATGACGTATATAAACAACAACAAATATGACGTGACGTCAAGAACGTAATACACTAAAGCGCGGCGCGGCAAATAACGTTAAATTCACAACACACGTGTTACTATTTTAGCGTTCATCTATTCAAAAGCATGTGCTTACTTATTCAACGGCTTTATTGAATATCGTAACAATATATATTTTTCATTGAACAAAAAATCTGCATTTAAAGGGAGACTGTACGATTTTCATATGTGTTAAATTGTAATATATTGACAAAAATATGTTACAATAAAACAAAATGGGCAAGAAAAATTATACATTGAAGACGAATTTCATAAAATGCAGCAAAGACAAGTTAGCGCTGGTTAAAGCCGATGCCGACACTTTTACTCGTATTTGGTAGGAAACAAAATTGTGTCATTGTGTCGTATGAACGAATCTCCACTAAAACTAAATTTAGATTCACCTTGTACATGCATGATATATATGCTGGCGAATTTGGCTGGAAGCCTTTTTCGATTTCAGATTTAAATATCTGGCTTATTTCGCATTTTTCGACACATGTTCTTCTTAACTTATATTTTAATTTGTATTGAAATATATGTATAATAAGTTTTTTACACATTTTATATAAATTCATAAATATTTGACAACATCGTACAGTCTCCCTTTAAGTTGGCTTATATTATGAATACCAATAATATGAACTTCCGGTTGGACCATGGATCATGGCGAAGTCTTTGTGCAAAACACCGATAGTCTCGGAACAGATTTACATATTGGATTGACTCACAGTGTGTTAAAAATTACTGTGAAGCAATGAACTACTATTTGAAGATAAATTTAAACGACGCACGCGTTGTTCTCACATGTATTGACGTTAATAAAATATGTATTATGAGGTTCACGATAGCGCTTCATGTTTCAATAATTATTTACTGATAATTTACTTAAACCCTGTTCCAATGACATATACCGGTATTTATTATTTTTAATAGAGAAGAAACAACAAAGTGTAAACGTTTAATATATTATCAAATACTGTAAACATGTTTATGCGAGACGTAATTTACCATAGAAACATATTAAACTTATTCGCGCCAATTATTAACGTGTTACAACTAGGGTTTCCGGTTCGGAAGATTATTCTGAATGACCATCCGGAAATTAATATTGGAAAAGCTTATGTTTTCACGTGTTTTTTTTTTTTTTTTTTTTTTTTTTTAAATAAAATTGAAGCATTTAGTTCAATATCATTAATACACGTCCCACAAAATCAGGCTGATGAGGTATTTCGATCAATTATCCTATAACAAAATTAATAACAATGTATTACATCATCGGGCATTATATCAATAAGATGTCGACAGATTTAGAAAGGAAATTAACATTCAAATTCTATAGTGATTGACTCGGGTCAAATTACAATTAATCACAGAACAGAAAAAAACAGTGTACTTAATAAATCAATGCAACCGGCCCATAAAACATAACACAATAACACAATATAATACAATTTCAAAGTTGTGTAATATATTTATATAAAACTAATATTATAGCGTTTATCGCCTGTAAAAGATGGAATACTCCAGGTAATCTGCATGTCAACCAGTTAGTCGCACAATGATCATAATAAATTCGGCAACGTTTCCTGTACTTTGTCGAAATACCATATCACTGAAAGTGCGGTTATGGGTATTTTCTTTCCAAAAGTGGCAAACTTTATATACTTTCCACGCGATGTGTTATTCATTGAGCCCATTAGGGAATTTCGGATTTGTTAATCGGGTATTGGTGGTAAAATCTGATGGACAATATATATATGTTTTCTCGATATTTTTTACTAAATTTAAAAGGTATGGATTTAAATCAAAACATGTTTTACGAGGTGTAAGGTAAATCTACTACATGCCATACAAAATTATGCCACTTGATTGCATCAAAAGAGTCCAAAAGAGTACAATATGCGAATCAAACATCTTTTAGGACGCGACAGCAATGTCATAGAATGTGTTATTGATAGTGGCCATTTTTCATAGTAGTTTATAAGTGGAATATAATGTATAAATATAAGTTATTACATACATGATATAGATCTCAATCTCGTTGGTCTCCAGTTAATCTATAGACCAACCAATTAGCCACAGAATGATCATAATAAATGTGACACCATTTTTTCCGAAACAAATGTGCTTTATTTAAAAACAGTATGAACATATTGAGACTATTGGTATTGTATTTCCTAAAATGTCAAACCTTCTATACTTTCCATGCGATGTGTTACTCTTTTAACACATTAATGAGGTGGCTACGCATTTGTTTATTGTTTTTTTTTTGTTGTAAAATATGTTGAACATTTGTTACATAGATCTTTTGCATCATGGACTCGATTTCCGCTAGATTAGAATACATGCAAGCATATAATACTAAAGCCGTGCCGTTGAATTGGGTTTACTGCATTTGATTCGATTTCAATGTAACTTGCAGATGATATTCAACAATGTGGCGGGTCGTTGATTATTTCAACTTCAAGTCTCGTTCCTTCTTTATCATGCATTACATAACACTCAGAGTATATATTTAGAACATGTTAAACAGAATGTGTTATCCCGGTCACCATTCAAAGATGATTAGAATAAGAATTATTAAAAATTAAATAAATAATAATTTCTCGTTTGATTTTAGTTAAATCGAACTAACAAATGGAGGTTTCTTGCGCAATCTCTTGACAAACTTAATGTTTATGCAAAACAACTCATTTGTAAGTGACGTTTGTTTCCTTGGACAGAGATAATAGCCCATTCACACTGTGTCACCATACATGTTCCAAGAAGAGAGGAAAGCACAAGCACTTACTGGAAAAAATATTGTATGGCTGAGAAACTATATAAATGTTAAAGATAACTATAAGTTTATTTAATTTTTCAGTGCTGAAAATGTTTATTTAGTTGTTGTTTTTTTAAATTAAATACACAACCTTTACTAAAAGATATTTGAATAACTGTTAATAATAAATTAATCTACATTAATTGAGTTTTAATAAAATATGCATATGTTTAAATTTTATGGCGGAAAATAAATATCTAAAAGAAAACGTACACATTCTCAGTGTTTAAACTTTGACCTCTTAATTTGACATTGACCTTGAAGTTAGCCACATGGCTTCTTTTTTCCATAGAAAATATCCGACCACCGGAATATTATGACCTCGATCATTAGGTTGACAACTGAGAACTGACAGTTACTGAATCCCTTTTCAGTAAACAGTTATTCAGGTGAGCTGTGTCATCCGATATTTCGACGGTGTCAGACATAAACCTGGCTCTCATGTGTCTAGATCTTCTTCCATTTTAAGTTGACCATTGTCTGCAAAACAGCTTCATGAAAAGCCGCCTGTATCCTAATTGGACTTCCTATCGTCGTTTTGCATATATCAAAGGATTCCAAACCGTGTTAGAGAGCTGGAATGTTAAAAGTACCGCATTGACCCGAAAAAGCATTTCAGGTGATATTTTATCCAATGCGTCTTCGTGAACGAAGAAAATCCACAGATGGTAAGTCATTAATGGACACCAGCAAACTGCAAAAGTTCCAATTATCAGAAATGTTGTTTTCACGGCTTTGTATGAATGTGACTCCGTTCGTTGGCACAGTCTATCCTGTTGAACCAGGCGTCGCACCTGAATGCAAATTCTTGTGTAAATCACGAGAAGCGCGGTCATTACAACGAATATAAATATCACAATGACAAATTCGTAGTTGATCTTATTGTTTGAATGAATATTGATGCAAATATTGGAGTCGAATTTCACATTTATATCAGCAAACACTACAAATATTTCAAGCACAGAGTCCAGTGCGCTGAGTATCCAGACAAAAAGAATGACGACATTGCTACGAAAGTTTGACATAAGGTAGTCGTACCTCAGCGCGTACATGATAGCTAAGAATTTGTCCACCGCCATTAACAGCAGGTTAAACAGTGTTGAAGTCAAGCCGATGTTGAATAGCACAGTAGAGAGCATACTTAAACAAACGTTATTCTTCACGAGTGTAACAGATATGTGATTAACGCAAACATTTGTGACAACCAGAATATCAGAGACAGCCAAATTGATAATAAGTTTGTTGTACGTGGTCCATTTTTCTCGTGGAATGTGCGCCGTTGCTAAGATGGAACACACGTTTGCGATTATTCCACAAACACTAACTAGCAGTACCAAGAGGTTTTCTGGATATTCATAGAATCCTTTGATTTCATCAAACGTTGAAATGTTTCCATATGAAGTGGTGGTCGCCGAAGAATTTTCCAAAAGTGTTAGTTCCGACGAGTTATCGGGGTCCATTTCGGGTATTTCAAGTTTGTGTTTGGGTATTCAGCAACCAATTCGTCGCGAATCCTCCGAATTTACCTAAGAAATCAACAACGGTTGTAGCAATTATATTGTATGATATTGTAATTACTTATAATTAATCATTAAATAAAAGCTTACTAATACGCTCTGGAATATTAACAGGCACGAATTTAAACAATATGTGTTACCCTCAAATGAAAAATGTCGTATAGTTTCTTTCAATAATATGTATGCATAAGAATCACATTTTGACATCAATGTTTTCATTTACAAGAGTAACTCAAAGCTAAGTCAATTTGTGAATACATGAGATATTGTATGAATATGGGCGAAGAGTCCGTTGTGCCATAGTTGCAATTTAAAATATTGACAAAAACTGCTTAGAGTTTGCATTGTTGACAGAATCACGATGACACATATGATTAACAATAACCATCTAATAACAACCATTGCACATTTAAAACTAGCATTAGCAGCACATGTATATGTTGTTCTGTTCACCAAACTGATGTTGGCCGATTAAAACCAATGCAATAATACAAATACAAGATATCGTGTATAGCTGGCTACATAATTACGATATCTGTAAATATTACGTCACAAACATTTAATGTGATACATGTTATTGTATGTCATCATTGCCTTTTACCGTACACGTCAATATCAGAACAATTGTTAGCAATTACTATTAATCAGAAAACGATATTTTAAAGGGGACAAAATGAGCCGCATCATGCACAATTGTGTTTTTTTAAATATTCTTCATGGAATATTATAGTCAATTCTTGCTAATTAAAGACAGCAGTTACTTTATATTTAATCGAAAAGCATTTATTATATTACATACCTAATAAAAATAATCGTGCTATTTATCTGTTCTCATTCACCGAGCACCACAACACACAAGCCGGTAACAAACGTAACAGGGCTATTCCACCACCAAAGCATCCGTCCCAGAAAACCTTACTATCAATGAGACCATCCGATCCGGTATCGTTAGATGCTACTGCCACTGAAATACGACTCGCACTTGTATTGGATTAGCTAGCGGATGTAAAAATAAACTGAATTGCTCTTACGTTTCGAATGGCAAGGCTTGTTGTCCAAACGAGTTGGATATCGTATTGTTTTGGTTTAACTTGCATTTAACGTTTCACTGTCCTTCAATAAAAGCTCATACATGATAAAGGCCGTAATACAAATGTTTTTGTTTTGTACAAAAGATACTTTAAAATTTATTTGTACGGGATTTCATTGTTCGAACTCGGCTATATTATGCGTTATTTCTTGTTTCATATTGCGATTGTTATTTGGAGACAACAGATCATTATTGTCGTCTATTCATATTTTGTAAAACAAATTCATAACTAAACGCATACAGAATTACTAACACGCTGTTACTCTAAATTGTTTACAATAATATTGAAAAAAAAACGATTCAAGTTATAGGCAGATGAAAATTCGGTTTTAACGGATGCCCAATTTGGCTCTAAAAACAATTATAGTTACATAGACCCAGTGTTTATTTTGCACTCGTTAGAACAGAGACAAATAACTAATAAGAAAATATATATTGCTTCTTTGTTGACTATCGGAAAGAATATAACTGTATAGATAGGAACATACTTTGGTGCAACGTAATACATTAAGGAATTGACAGAAAAATGTATATGCGTTTTACGGTCAATCTATAGTGAGGTTAAACTTTGTGTGAAACATTTAGGAACATTGTCTTACGTTTTTTAATAGCACCCTGATTATTTCAAGGGGGGATAATCTCTCCGATCTGATTTTATATCTTTCCGAATGACATTGAAATGCATTTATAAGAAAATATAAATGCGGGTATTCATTTTTACCAAATCGCGATTTTTTATTATTGTTCGCCGAGGACGCAGTACTCGTTTCGGAATCTTAAAACGGCTTGCAAAATTCCCTCAATAGTCTACATTCATATCGTCATAAATAGAATCGAACAGTAAATACCGAATAATGCCATGGTCTTTAAAAAGGGGGAGGGTAGGTGCGACAAATGGTTTTATAATAACCGAGAAGTTGAAGTCGTTAACTCATTCAACTAATTAGGGGTTGTGTTTACACGCGGTGGGTAATTCGATCTATCTACACTAGCGGGGAAAAGGATTGCGATCCTTATATTCACTTATATCTTTAATTAAAAATAACTAAATAAAATAAGAAAGTACCACTAACTATAGTGTTTAAACTTTTTGACGCTTATGTACTTACTATCCGTCTTAAATTATGTTCAGACGTTTGGTGTTATGATCAAGGCGGTACTTAAGAAGGAACACACAACACTATTTGCAAATGGGTTCCTAATGTAAAACCATCTGCGAATGCTCTTTCAGTGTATAGCGATTTGGGTAGATTTCAAATGATCAGTTAAATATCATAAATGTTAACATTTCTCGTTCAAACTAGGCCTGACAGGTACGCTTCCTACTTTAATAGTCTGGTTTAAATGAAATATGGTTATATCCTTACTTAATTAAGATGGTGATAGTGATATCATCAGAAACCTAAGATCTCGACTTCGTGATATCTATGTTAGCAAGTGGCGGTCAGGACTAGAAGACTCAACGTATCTTAATGTGTATAGAGAATTAAAACTTAATTCGAAAAAATCAGCATATGTAAGCCAGTTGGATGATTAAACATGCATAAATATATTGGCACACTTACATTTATCGTCCCACAAATTAAATATTGCAATTGATCGGCAGTATAATGTGCCAAACTAGGATAGAAAATATACCCTCTAAAATGTAAATGATATTGAAGACGAATTCTATTTTGTTCTCACGTGCCCAATGCATATCCATATTCGAAAAGAATATACTTGACATACATTCCAAAAGCAGTAACAGTCATAATGTAGACTCATTTTCTTTTCATGTATACTCATTTTCTTTTCTAGATTCTGTTTTCTCGCGTGTCTATATATTCAAACGTAGTATACATCGTTTGCGTATTGAATTTCGTTTACTTACAGTTTTACATGTCCATATATTAGTTTTTTTTCGTCATTTTCTTAGGAAAAGCATTTTTGTTTCTGCTAGCCGGAAGCGTGGCTACGTTGAATAAAGCTTTAACATTAGTTATTTGATGTAGTTTTAATCTTGTAACAGTAACGGTGAATGGATTATATAATGTACAGTAAATTGCTAAAACCACTAACCAAAAGATACGTATAGATTATTATATGGAGAAAGTGTGCCTTTAGGGGTTATTGGCACACTTGGTGAGTTATTTGCACGAGGGCGTTAGCCCGAGTGCAAATAAACACCAAGTGTGCCAATAACCACTAAAGGCACACTTTCACCATATAATGACCTGTTTATTGCATATGTTCATCATATACATATCAACCTTTTTGTTCCTTCACTTAAATATATTACCGAACCAGCTTTCCGTACTTTTATTTTCATTCAATTGATTACGCAATTTATGACGTATCTATCTTGTATGACGAAGTTTCTGTGACGAAACACACCAGTTAAAGCTTGACTCTGGATTTTAACGACAGCAATTCGGACGTTTAGATAAATCAATTTTAACAGTAAAATATTTATTTAAAAAAGCTTCGATCGAATCCAAAACGTATTTCGGATTGTGTGTTTTAAATGTATAATTGGAAACTTCAAGAGAAATCACTCCGGCTTTTTAGTTATTTGAGGAGACCAACTTGTGTTTTTAAGTATTTGTAACAATGTGAAGTATCTGCTCAAAACAATATGGATTTATAATTTGATGACCACCACATAAGTTTATATTTTGATATTTTGATATAAGATAAAGTTAGACATTTAATTAATGCTTTCGAGCCAACTTTTAAACCTGTCAATGTCCGATATTGTTTTTTTCTTTGTGTTTTCGTTTGTTTGTGCATTGACAAATTCATATGTATCAGGTTCTGCTTAATGATCTCCATTATTTTCAATGATGCTGTCTAAATCTAGTAAACGATTCGATAGCGATTCCAAAACCTGTTCAGACGCTATTTTGTGTTGAAGCTCCGGTTGCCGATTACGTAACGTCAACGCGTGCCGACGATCCGCCGTTAGTGGACAACAGGTGCGAGATAACCAGAAGTTTGCAAATAACCGGTTTTGGCACAGTGTGCCAATAACCGGTTATTTGTACACTTGCTCAATACCGAGATTTTCACAAGTTATTCGCGAAAAAACGGCCAATTTTGTTACTAAATATAGTAACATATGCAATAAACTTTATTACTGCACGTCCACCTGATATATGCACAATCGAAGCCCTGTTTTTTTTATACCATTTAATACAAACAATCGCGACTTTTGAATATGTATCTTTGTGTGTATAGACTGTTTATTGGCGTGTTGCGTATACATTTTTCATTTGCGATGGTTTATAATTTTGAACAGTTCAAATGCGTGTATATATACAAGGCATGTTTGTGGGAAACTCCCTTTGAGATTCATATTGATATTATGACAGACATTCAAGAACATGATCTGCTTGGTTAAATATGTAATTGCGTAATATGTAAGTGACTCGTTGATTACGCATCTGAAATTTAGTAAACTTTGAATTATAGATCCGTTCCTATGTAATTAATGTTCAAGATATTCATTTCCTGTTTGTTACTATCATTTTGATGGTGACAGACATGCTCAAACACTATATAATGTTTATTTCAAACTAAAGATTGCGTGTTCAAGTCCAGTTCATTAAGGAAAATAGGAGACAGTCATGAAAACGGCGATGTTTTGATGGATAATGAATGCAACTCATTTGTAATGTATGGCCGACTTAAAAAAAAAAATCATACAATATATGGTCATTGATACGTTTGCAATGCAGTATGATGCTACCTGCAAAGTCTCACAGTTCCGAGCGACATGCCTTTTCCATAGCCATGTGCTATCCAAACCACAATATCGACCTGTGTAACTTAAGGGAACATATTTAGCCCTATATGTATAAATACGTACATAATATTTGCTTGAATTTGACAGTACTCAAGGTATAAATTTGAGTATCAGCGATACGTATTGTCTATGTTGTGTGAGAATGAGTGTGTGAGCGATTTGGAATCAGCTGGATTAAAATTACAATTTAAAACGTAATGAATATACACTGCAGAGGTTTGGGTGGAGTCGTGCCTGGTTTATGTACATATCAGAAGCGAAATACATCAACCGAAATAAGGAAAATGAGCAATCCTTTTCAAGTGAACGAGGAAAAGAATTACCAAGAAAATAAACAGAAACAATAATGTTAGCGATACTTACTTTTGACTCCGATGTCATAGCCTCGAACCGCATTTGAAAAAGGGTCGGATTTCTGTTATCATCTGGCAGCTGACACTTAAATATCCGTAGATAAAACTGTACATTTAGTTTGTTATAAAACACCTCTTAACAAGTCAATTGGTTTGACATGTTGTGGGAATATGAGTAATGCATAACAAAATGATATATAAAAAGCTTGTATTACACGTTTACATGTTCACACATAACCAAATGCCGGTTTTAAGGAAATATGAGCTTTAAACAATAGTTGTGTGAACATTATTTATAACTAATTAAAAACAACAAAATACCACGTAAAACTCATTGAAACAGTATACTTTATCAACTGGTCTAAACGACATTCTTTTTCTGATTACAGAACATAATATTGATTCAACTTACTCATTACAAGCATATCGTTTTAAACTTACAATTAAAAGATACATGACATGAGATATGTTAGGTTTTACCAAGTATACATTTGTACTGTGAATATATGGAAATATGTACAGCATCATTAGAGTGAGAGCGTTTACTGTAAAACAAACATCTATTAAATTACAGCTTGTGTAGTCAGATCAATTATCTATACAGGAATGAAGATACTATTTTCTTAATAATGGGCAAATAATTATATTGTTAATAATACTATTTAGATATAGCGTTTCCGTAACTAGTATCAGCATATGTTTTTTCTACCTATACAACAAATCAAAACTCTATTGATACATTAAGTACAACATGTGTTTGTGATATTTACCAATGGTTTCTTTATAAACAAAGACAAACACCTTAATAATTTGGTAGGTTGAAATTTTACAATAAATGGTTCGAAGTCTACATAAATGTAGTATATATATAACTTAAGAAAAAAAAGTAACAAAATCAGCTTCTTTAAAGATTGTTTTTTTATACATTCGAAATTTGAAGTTAATTAGTAAAATACAATTATATGAAGTCAATACACCTGTAGTTGTATACATCCAACTTATTGGTTGCTTTGTATTTTCAGTCTTGGTTAATTAAGCGTACATATATGGAATTGGGATATGCTGACAACTTTAAAGCGATATAAAACAAAATAATGCCTCGATCTATGTTACTTTCATTTATATTATTTAAGTATTACCCCATTGTTGACCTCCTACAAGAAAACGAAACTAAAGTTGATCCAAAGAGATTTGTTTCTTTAATGAATATTAAAAATATTATACGATTTTGAAAGTAATTTATAACGTCTAAATGTAATATATCTCCATATAAATGTATATACTAGTATTCATCTTACCCCAAAGTCGACCACCTATGCGAAAATAAATAACAGATGATTTATAGGGATATTATTGCTTGTAAGACATTCAATAAAGTTAAAGGTTAAAGTTAAAGGTGCTGTTTATAGTCTGCTTCGATAACGTATGCATCTTCAGCAGACTTCGACATTAACCCCCCGATCACTGGGATTTAAGTCGTCCGTTTACATATGGCGCAGTAGGCAGCCACGGCACATTGACTTATTTCCCTCACAGGTATAAATAATATCGTACGATTTAGACACTTAATGCGACATTTTAACTAAAGCAACAATTAAACAATGTCCCCAATGTTTTGTATAGAACATGCACATATATTTGGCCAGAACCATTCAACAATGACATGTGAACAATTGGAGTACTATATAAGCTACCGAAAATGTATCATTTTTAAGCTGTATACATTAATATGTCTCTTAATTGGAAGTCTTTATAACAGTATCCTGTCAGCTGTTTTACAGTTGTTTTATTTTCGCTTTGTAATTAACGAATATATTTAATCATACTCGTGTGGGTACATAAATATTTTGGAATATATTCTTTTCCAATATGGATATATATGGGGCACATAAGAACAGAATGGAAATCGTCTTCAATATCATTTAGATTGCAGAGGATACATGTTTTATCTTCTCTTGTAACATTATAGTGCCGACCACTATTTCTAATAGAGTATAAGAGAATTTTTTTTTTTAATAATATTGTTTAGTACAAGTCCCGAAACTTCGTCAAAAATCAATGGACGGATCGAAGCTCGATCTTGGAGTGTACGTTTTGCAGTTAAACTCACATAAAAAAAATCAGGCCATTATCTGAGAGCGTTTAGGAAAACATCTAAAAAAAGTGTTTTTTTTTTAAGGAAATGTTTTACACAGAGTTTAACCTCACAATACATTGACCGTAATACGGATAGTATTTTTTCCGTCAATTCCTAAATTTAGTACCTTACCCAAATTCTGTTCCTATCTATACAGTTACATTCTTTCCAATAGTCAACGAAGCAGCAATATATAAATTTTGTTGTAGTAATTTGTCTTTGTTCTAACGAGTGCAATCTATGTCTATGTAACCATACTTGTTTTTGAAGCCAAATTGGGGATCCGTTAAAACTGAATTGTCATCTGCCTATAACTTAAGTCGTTCGTTCAAAACAATTTAGAGTAACAGCTTGTTAGTAAGTTTTTTTGCGTTCATTTATGCATTTGATTTACAAAATATGAATAGACGACAATAATGATCTGTTGTCTCCAAATAACAATCGCAATATGAGACACGACATAACGCATAATATATCCGAGTTCCAACAATGAAATGCTGTATAAATAAATTATTTAGTATCTTTTGTACAAAACATAAACATTTGTATTGCGGCCCTTTACCATTTATGAGCGTTTATTGAATTGCAGTGAAACGTAAAATGCCAGTCAAACTAATACAATACAATATCCAACACGTTTGGCCAACAAGCTATGTCATTCGAAACCCAATAGCACTACAGTTTATTTTTAAATCCGCTAGCTAATCCAATACAAGTGCGAGTCGTGTTTCAGTGGCTATAGCAGCTGATAATACAGCATCGGGTGGTCGCATTTCTGGTTTAGTTTTCTGAGACAGATGCTGTGGTGATGGAATAGCTATGTTACGTGTGTTACCTGCTTGTTTGTGGTGGTGCTCAGTGGATACGAACAGATAAGTAGCACGGTTACCTTCAATAGGTATGTAATATAATGTTTGCATTTCGATTAAATATTAAGGAACTGCTTTGATCAATTAGCAAGTATTTACTATAATATTCAATTAAGAATATTAAACAACCCCATATATATTCACACATCACTTACAAGTAATGGTCTAGTAGGAACGACAGCTCTTGTTGCATGATTGGACTATTTTATTTAAATATGCTGATGACGTTCTACATTTTCTAGGCCAAAATATAATTGTTGATCTCACGAAGAAAAAATTCCAATGGGTCTTAATCCAAGATTGCCGCCAGGATGGCCGCCCATAAACCTAGAAAATAACGTGTTGCCAAATTTCAATGTGTAAATAATAGGTATATTATAATTATCCTTACTTTATTTATAGACACCTACGAAACGGAAGAATGTAATGATATATTATATCATTTAAATATGATCCATAATTGTTATATATATGACAAGAAAAATGAGTGGGGTAAATGACAAATCTGGAGAAAAGGCATTATGTGCATGTTAATAATTACGTTGAGATATATACTAGCACTTTAAACTTTAAACTTGTTAAGTTCATATATGTGGCTCACTTTTGATACCGATGAGTATCTGCACAGTGTATGTAATTAGAATATACATTTCACTAATTCATGATATTTGTTTAACGAAACAAGATTAAACAATGATCATTTATCCACACATTTTAAGCATTAAACTCTCTCTCTCTCTCTCTCTCTCTCTCTCTCTCTCTCTCTCTCTCTCTCTCTCTCTCTCCCTCTCACTCATTCTCTCTCTCTCTCTCTCTCGCTCTCTCTCTTATTGAGCAATTAACACACACTGTTGTGAGGTATAACTGTCCAATAAACACATTTTTGTTTCGAAACCAACAGTGTCAGTTTTTACAAAACACACCTTAGAATGTGTCGTTTGTTGTTGTTTTTTTTGGAGGGGGTGAGAGATTAAAGTTATAATTCCGTTTACTTAAACTTAAACACTACATTTTACACAATTGTAAGACAAACTCTAATTATTGACTAAATTATGAAGTTTTTAAACTGTTTGTGATACTTGTACTTTATTCACAATGTGTTAATAGGCAACGTATTGCGTTCGATCAATGTAAGTAGACTTAATCAAGTTGAGTTTAGCAACCATTTCGATGTTTATAAGGTCTAGTCTGGTCTATATCAAATTGGCATATACTTTTACTGAACTGATAGTTGGAGATTTCGTGATATAGATATCAATGATATCTAGGCACCATTTTTCTCGTAAGAATTTATATACCTACAGTCGTACATGAGGGGCACTTTCGTTATGCGGCATCAACAAAAACTTGCGGTCTATGTTGTTGAGTGTTTTTTTGTAAGCCGCGATATCGCCTCCACTGAGTTCTAAGGGCTGAATAGGTGTGTTCCGGACATGAGAAGAAGAAATTTTAGAAAGTCGAAGATGTTCTTTCTTAAATTATTGACAGATGAGGCATTTGTTGTAATCGCCTTGTAATTTGGATACTTTTAGTCTTAGACATGCGTACGCACTGTCTTCAGGTACAATGGGATGTAGATAGTGAGTGAATCTCAAGGATTAAAATTAAGAGGGGCATTATTATTAGCACAGTGTTATGTCTAGTGTTTGTCCTGTAATGTATAGTATACACGCTATTTAAGTAATAATTGTTATAATTTCGCACGATTTTGAATTTAGATCTGAATGTTGTCCATCTTGGGATCCTACCTTTGCAAGTTGGTTTTTGTGTTCGTTCCCTATTGTTGCAATGCGCTCATACTATATGATGATCAAATCATATTCTGACAATTTAAGTGATATATTACAACAGTGTTTGCTCTTCGATAAATTTAAGAGACTTTACGGTAAAAAATAATGTTATTAGTAAGTTCGATGTGTTTTCTAATTAAACAATAATGTACATGCACGCATCGGTATCCAAAAACATCAATTTAATACGTTTTAAAAGGCTAGTATATTTCTAAATCAATTAACATGCACATAAGTCATTGTTATTCGGATTTGTCATTAACCAAACCCACTTTTCCGTTCTTATATATCACAATTAGGGATCATTTTTACATTGAATATTAAATTATTATATACCTACGTCTCGTTGTTGGAAATGTGCAATGGTTCTTATATGATGGTAAACGTAAATCATTTGTATTATCGAGATTGTGTTAAGAATGCAAGAATTTCGAAGCAGTATGTGTCAATATCTTGGATTGCAGTAATAGCACACCGGACTCTGCCTTTATTCAAACAATATCTCATGTGTCCACAAATTGATGTTAGTGTTGAGTAACTCTTGTAAATGCAATCAATAATGTCAAAATGTGATTCTTGTGTATGCATATTCTTGAATGAAACTATAAGACACTTATCATTGGATGGTAAAACATATTGTTTAAACATATTCTTTTTAATATTTCAGTGCGTATGATTATGTTATGATTCCCTATTTAATTATAAGTAATTTATAACATCATACAATATAATTGCTTAAACCGTTGTTTATCTTTTAGTTAAATTGGGAGTATTCCAGACAAACGAATACATGTTAGTTGCTAGATACCCGAACAGAACTTTACGAAATGGACCCCGATAACTCGTCGGTAATAACAAACATGGAGAATTCTACGGAGACCAATACTTCATACGGCAACGTGTCAACTCTCGCGGAAATCAAAGGATTCTATGAACATCCAGAAAACGTCGTGGTCTTGTTAGTGAGTGTGTGTGGCTTCATCGCTAACGTTTGTTCAATCCTAGCAACGGCACACATTCCACGTGACAAATGGACCACTTACAACAAGCTTATTATCAATTTGGCTGTCTCTGATATTCTGGTAGTCACAAATGTTTGCGTTAATCACATATTTGTTACTCTCATGGACAATAACGTCTGTTTGGGTATGCTCTCTACTGTGTTATTTAACATAGGCTTGACGTCAACATTGTTCAACCTGCTGTTAATGGCGGTGGACCACTTCTTAGCTATCATGTACGCGCTGAGGTACGACTACCTGATGTCAAACTTTCGCAGCAATGTCGTCATTCTTTTTGTCTGGATCATCGGCGTGCTGGTCTCTGTACTTGAAATATTTGTGGTGTTTGCTGATATAAATGTGAAATTCGACTCCAATATTTGCATCAATATTCGTGAAAACAATAAGATCAACTACGAATTTGTCATTGTGATATTTATATTCGTTGCAATGACCGCGCTGCTCCTGATTTACACAAGAATTTGCATTCAGGTGCGACGCCTGGTTCAACAGGATAGACTGTGCCAACGAACGGATTCACATTCATACAAAGCCGTGAAAACAACATTTCTGATAATTGGAACTTTTGCAGTTTGCTGGTGTCCATTAGGGACCTACCATCTGTGGATTTTCTTCGTTCACGAAGACGCATTGGATAAAATATCACCTGAAATGCTTTTCCGGGTCAACGCGATACTTTTAACATTCCTTCTCTCTAACACAATTTGGGATCCTTTGATATATGCAAAACAAAGATCGGAAGTTCAATTGGGATACAGACGACTTTTCGTGAAGCTGTTTTGCAGACAATGGTCTACTTTAAATGGCAGAGGACCTAGACGCATTAGAGCCAGGTTTATGTCCGACACCGTCCAAATATCGGATGACACTGTTCACCTGGATAATTATTTACAGAAAAGGGATTCAGTTATTGGCAATGGTCAGTTGTCACCCCAATGATCGAGATCCTTACATTCCGAAAGTCTGATGTTTTCTATGGAACAAAACAAATAGCACCCATCGCCTGTGCACATGTGAAAAAGGCAGTGCAAGCTGAACTCGCAGGTTTGAGAGTTTATTTGAACATCCATAGCGTTTATATCACTTAATGTACATCGGAATAAGAACGAAAATATCACTGCAATAAATCGAGTTTAATATGTATTTGTATACTGTTTTATTTACTTTTGCAATTGCGTGTGTACCATTCAAATAGATCTACCACTGTACTGTATGACTAGGCGATGTCTTCGTTGTTTAATATACTTATTAATATATTTTTTCGATGAACTAAGCATGGTTATACAAATACACCCCAAAATACATTTTAAATATCGTTTAACAACCTTGCACGTACAACATTTTTCGTATCTGTAATAAATGCAGCTTTGTTTCTTTTCCGCTAGCTTACTTTTTCACATATTAAACACACTGATAGGTAATAAACGAGTTTTGTTTTCCTTATTTTATCGATTATTAAAAGCCAGTTTTTTATCGATGATTCCAAAACGATGCCTTCGATGTCAGTTCTAACGGTTTGATAGTTGTTATTACTGTATGTATATATTTAGCAATCATGATACGTTTATTATCTTTAAATAATCATTTAATTTACTTCTTGCTAAACAAAATCAAGGTACACATAAAACATTGGGATAAATGTCATTATATTCCTAAAAAATCACTAACGAGAAACTATGCAATTAAGATAAATTGTACTTCAGTGAGACTGGCAGTATGATGTATGTCAGTCAATCCTTGTGAAACGTATTATTATTATTACAGATGTCATTTGAAGACCCAATATATGTACAATACAGTTTATTTGATATGTTTTCGTCATAAATTAGCTCCATTACAAATGACTTAATTAGACCTATTTAATTACATATATACTATCGATAGTTAATAAAATACCTATATTTAATTAAACATGTATGTATTGTTTCAAGAAACGTAAGATTACTTTGTAAAATCATGAACTATTTATGTTGGTAACACTGTATGCTTACTTTGTCCACTCGGGCTTTAGACCTTCTAAATGTGTTGTTTAATAAACCTTAATATAATAAATAAATAGATCATACCTAGCAGCTCGACCCTAATATAACTTTGCTACCATGTATCACACCATGGGGAGTCAGTAAGCAGCCGTATAAAGAATGTTCCAATAATACATCATCATGAACTTAATAACAGGAAAACATATCGCTATTCTGTATTATAAAACATCGTCTTATTTACATCCGTGACTTCATTTAACGTTACTAATACAATATGAAAAGATTTTCACCTAATATGGAAAACTACAAAAGTCAGCATGTGACGTGACTGAGCCAATTACAAAAATAACTAATACTCTGTACGAGGTTAGATAAAAGGGCGTATTATATAATCGTTGTTATGTACACTACCACACACATGCTGTGCTTTATTAAAATCGTGTACTATACAAAGTTTTCGTTGCCCAGCTTTTCTTGACCATGGTGTCGGTCTACGGTTGTTTATATTCAGAAATTAATCATTGTTCATATTCATGGAAATTATATTTATGCTTTAAAAGACTGACGCGTATTTTTGCATATTTTGTAGTTTATATTCATAACACGGTCAGTGTCGTGCTATCTTTGGGGATAATAGAAAAGGGGTCCACATATATTTTACAAGTATGTTCTAAAGGAATTAGTTAACATTTTAAATTTTTCGTGTTTTGTTTCAGTATCCTTAAATATATTTTCAAACTAATTCTTATTTGGAATAGTTTGATACACAACACTCGAGAGTAAAGGCTAATGCGCTACCACTATATCATCTCGGGTCGTTAAATTAAATGCATATTTCAAAACAGTGTAAGTAAAACAGTAAATATTCAGTATATTGATAGAAAGAGGAACGTTTTATTTTTTACTTAATACTTTTGATATTACATATAAAACAAATCGATGTTTTAAACATTTGTTCATATTCATCGGTGTTATCGGCTTGGTTAAATGCATGCATTCTTTTTTATCTATGACATATTGTATTATCACATGCTATACCTTGTTTTCAAAGTAATACAGACATTACGTATGTTTTATATAACACATGTGTAATACAACATTTGTAAGCGTTTTCATTGGCTACAGAATCCATAACTAACCAATCGCATGGATTTATTTTGGTGAAATGACGTCGTCAACATGAAATGACGTCACGATAGCAAACAACTTTTAGACCTATCAGCATTTGTTTGGTCATTTAAGATGTATTTTATTTAGTTTAAAAGCATGCGATAAAAAAGATCTGACACTCGTTGTCATATCATACCATATTTTATTCAACTCGTATATGAAATTCGTTAGTAAGCTCGCCAGAGGCTGGCGTACTAACACAATTCCTGAACTTGTTTAATACAATATGGTATGATATGACAACTCATGTCAGATCCTATATTTATGATTTTATAAAACTGTGAATAAGTACCTTTACATGTATAATCGTGTTACTGCATACGTAGGTAGTTGCAATACGTATGTGTATATACTGTAAGGTGTGATTTTTATCATTTTAAACAAGGTAAGTTTATAAGCTAATGATACAACACAAGTTCTCACTTGATTTGTTTTAAATTGACATTTATACAACTAGTGTTGGCTATAATATGTTCGTTGCACGTTTGACTACTGAATAAATGTTGCTGGTTTTGTTTATTCTGTTGTTCATGTTGTTTTACATTATCTCACCAGATCACAATGATGATTTTTCAAAAGAACCTGTATCAATTCTACACAGCATGAAGCTTGAATAGCGCAGGTTATACTTAAGATTAATCAATGTAGATCAGTCTGTCTGTATGTCTGTCCGACTGTCCCGAAAGTTGTCCAGATTGTAGCGTGCCAATGCAATAATGAGTTTAACAAACTGGCACACATTCTCACCGGTATGAGACGGTGTGTCGCGCATAAAACATGTTCCTACATTCGAGGTCAAGGACATTTGAGGTCAAAGTACTTTTAAGATTTCAAAAAGGGATTGCTGGCTAAATACATTAAAAAACAGCGACCCGTTTTACTCTGTATTAGTTACTGACATACAGAAGTCACAACAACCACGTGGCTACCTTCAATGTCAATGTCATAATGAGGTCAATGGTCAGACAACAACTGGTTATGTTTAAGTTTTAGATGATGAAAAAGGTCTATGTTATCAATGTTCAATATATTTTAAAACAAATACACAATTAAAGCCCCATAAGCACTCACAATCAACGAATATTTCGTAAAATATTTCGTAAAATAAAGTTAACCAATAACAAATCAGTATTGAAGTTTTGGCTATTGTTATAAGGAACACTGAACCCATAACAAATCAGTATTGAAGTTTTGGCTATTGTTATAAGGAACACTGATTTTTTATGTGTTTCCTTTTTTTTACGAAATATTTTACGCAATATTAGGTATATTACGTCTCACATCTGGCATAATTATAATAATAATAATAATCTCAACTAATATTAAGTAATCCATATCAAGAAGACAATAGATTAATAAATGGTGAATACATCTGAAAAACAACGCGTGAAATTTTTCATAAAACATTAATGCATACAAATGCCAGTCAATTAAATGTGTAAATCGGATTCGAGACTGTGGTTGTATTGCATAAAGACTTCGACATGCCCCATGGTCCAACCGGAAGTGCATGCTATTGGTATTCATTATACACGCCAATGTAAAGGCAGATTGTCAAATCTTAATTGGTGTGTTTTTTTCTTAATGTTAACAAAATACAACTGCAACATATTTGATAGTGTGACGATATTCAATGAAGAAATATAATAATTCAGCACATGCTTTTGAAAAAATGAACGCTAAAAGTGTTACACATGTGTTAAAACAAATGTCGGTGACCTTTCTGTGGATATTCATCATATGTTTAGTGTTATTTTTGTATATAAGAAATTCATCGAATGTCTTGCATAAAATTGTAAGCGGCCCGTGTTAGAACATCACACGGTCTTATACAAGTAAACTTATTTCACTGCTAGAACCGAGTGTTCTATAGAGAAATACTTATAACTTGCTTCGAATTCTAAAACAGCTTTCTTTACCAATCAACGTTTATATTAATAATAGTTTAGTTTAACGTGTTTGTTAAGGTAAGTTTATATAAAGTTAAATCCTGATTGATCATACTAGTTAAACAAATTCTTTTAAATCCGAGTTTCTATAAGATAGAACATATATGATGTGTAATAACGGTAAACATGTTGTTTTGAAGTGCATATTGTTTATTAAAAATACTCAATCGGTTGTCAAGCGAAGCGCGGGGTCGTATTACGTCACAACGCCTGCATTCTTCTCTCACGGATGCCCGTAGGTCACATTGTGTGCATATTTGTGTTTTAATGCTTTTCAGAATATCAATCTTGTTTTAGTGTTTTTTATATATTAAAATTATAATGGTTGTAATATGTGTTTATTCTTTGAAACAATTAAACATGTTATAAATAAAATTAAAACCGTTATACCGTTAAATATGTATAATGATAAGGTCAATCAATTACTTATTGTGCTCTTCATTGGGAGGCCGTTATGTTATATCTGCTTCGGCATGAACGTAGACGTTCGGGTACATTAAACTCTGTGTCTGACTAAGCGTTGTGTAATTCACATTCAACCTTTTAACATATACATTCAGTTGTGAACAATGTTTCACTGTCAACTCACGCAGTTAACAATAAACCGAATACAATATACAATTCATTCATAATGTTTTAAGAATTAATGCGTTTTAAACAAATAGACGTCCATTTACAATCATTTCTAAGTAATACCGACGTTTAAATTTGTGAAGAATTTACTAGTTAAGAGAGAGAATTAAAAGGCCCGTATTGCCTTCCTTTCTCCTGTATTCATTGTTTTACATGAACCGTATAGAGCGTTGGTTATTATGATTTATTACACTAATAATGCGATGACGCGTTGATCTTGCCCCAAGGGAATCTAAAATAAATGAATAAGGATAATTATTCTCATCATTACAGTTGGGAAATGACTAAGTCTTTATTTGTGTTCTCATTATTAATTTTAAATGATTTGCATTATTGTATCCATTGTTAGATATTGAGAAAATTATCACTGCGTTCTGTTCGATTAATTATTGTTCAAATAGATAGAAAAGCTCATTATTCATACAGGAATGTGTCATTTGTGGTTCCCGTTGGTCTTTTATAATTAAGACCATTTCTGATCAATACAAACAATAGTATTGTCGCACGCTTAACCTCAATTATTCGAAAACAAATCTTCCATACTTACTGTATGTAACACATTTTGCAATGTCTATAATCGTTAACTTATTGAATCCAATGGAATACATGTACACTGTACATACTTAGTAAGCTTCCGTATATGGTATAAGAGTAAAGGCATCACAATCTACATAAACTCTGATGTTTCGCATTTTCGAAATTCTGATTATATCCGCAAGAACTGCATATATATTATATACAACATACAAGTAACCAAAACTTCATAATTTTACCGATTTCAAAGCGGTTTCATATTATTTATGGTTGGTTAGATGTTCATCAGAAACGATTTCGGATTTTTAGTCAGTTACTATTTTTTGACCGCTGCTTCATTGGACAGGTCGGGAATAACGCAAATTAAAACAACGAACACATATGAAGTTCTACATGAAATTAGTAGATCAAATGAACAAGTCAGTGCAAATGAAACGAATCGCGTTTAAGCATCAAAATATATGCTTAATCTGTCGATTCACTGTTCTTCACGTTTGTTTAATCAAGGAATTTTACCGAACACCAATATGTATTGAATTCGTCTGTCTGTCGAGGTTATTGGGCGATTGAATTTCGCGATTGAAATCCAATACCACGGCATAGCAACCGACCTATATAGAAATTGTGGGTCAGCTTTCAATTATAGAACATATTTACGATGTTTACACCCATGTTATCGTCAGTCTGCATTCATTATGTGTTTCGTATGACCTTGTCTCGTCTGTCATTGCGAAATATTCCTGTTTGCAGGAAATTGAAGTTTTTCAATCAGTTTATCCAATCCACTCATGTTTAGGACTTTTAAGTTGCTGGGAAGCGTGTGATATACAAGATATTTGTTGCTTCCGGCACGTTTGTAATTGACGAGCCATCAAATAAATCTATGAGTGACGCGGTCAAGAGTGAAATTATTTGTTCTGCCCTTGTTGACTTGAATGAAAATATTAATTAACTATGATCACGAGTGGATCGACAACGATAGGCTACCAACCCAATATTTGTATAGTTTTATGTCATGCTCTGACATCTTTGTTTAAGAAATAATTTCCAGTTCAGTGCTGATCATTGCGGTAATAATCAACGGTGTTGAGCACTGATGAGTATGTATTTAACCAAACGGGCGAAAAGTCGAGTGGTTTAATGACAAGAATCGGAACGACAAACCGTTGGTTATTAACTAAACATGTTTGTAAACTTCAATATAAAGATTATACCATTTATATTGCTTTAATTGTTTTGCTCAATACAGAAATTGTGTGTTTGTCACAAGTTTATTAGATCGCGCGTTTAAGCTTGTGCATTTTACTCAACGATTTCTAGGAATTTCCAGAACTATTTGCATTAAACTTGTGTTTTGTTTTGTAGAATATAACACACCTATCTTCATTCTTTGTCGTGGTAGAATTGCATTTTTACCGGGAGTCCAAGCATTGATAAATATTATATTTATAACACAGATAAGTTCTTTTTTATGGAATGTAACACACATAAGGAAAAAAATATTGAATACATAAAAATGAGTACAAAAAAAGAGTTTTTGTTTTTGCCATTGACATGTTTCAATTTGTAACTGAAAAACAGTTTGAATATAATTATCTTAAATTCATTTATACACACGTACATGTACGAGACATAAGAAAACAGACATATAATTAATTGTGAAAAAGGATCCCTAATTGCGATATATAAGACAAGAAAATAGGGCGGGTTAATGAACAATCTGAAGAAAAAATGCCAAATGTGCATGTTGATAATTATTTTGAGATATATTAGCCCCTTTAAACTGGCCAAGTTTATGTATATTGATCTTTTTGATACTGATACGTGCATGCACAGTGTATATAATATGAAAATACATGTCACTTACTCATAACAGTATTTTTCCGTAAAAATAGGAAAACACTGATCATTTATCCACGATGGTAACGAATTAAACTCTCTCATAGTAAGCAAATAACACACACTGGCGTAAGCCATCACTTAAATTGTCAAATAAAAGCATACTCGTTTTGAAACAAACAGTGTCATATTTATATTAAAAAAATACTGCTTATAATGTGCCGTGTGTTTTTTAGAAGGGGAAAATTCGATCAATGTAAGTAGATCGAATATAATTGACTTGGACATCCAAACCGTGTGTATGTGTATTTCGAAGTTTATGCGGTCTCGTCTGGTTAATTTCTTGGCACATATATATAATAGGCCGGTAGCAGGAGATTTCTTGATAGAGATACTTTTATTTTATGCTTTCCGGTGGTTTATAGAGAAATATCAGTGAATTAAAACTGATAATTTCACTGTTTCAAACAATGAAAATTATCAGTAAAAATTATCGATAATTTTCACTGTTTACTGTGAAATGCCGTCATTATTTTGACGAAATCACGTCATTTTTCCAACGACATTCTTTAGTTAAACTCTTAAACAATGTATATAAACTGTGAAAAAGCATGAAATAAAAAGAAAATGTGTTGTATTATATATATAATATATAGCATTATGTTCTTGAATTTATATTTTATCTAGGCACCTTGTGTCTAGTAAGAATTTAAATACATGAAGACGTACCTGAGGGGCATTTTTTTAGGCGGCATTAACAATAGGTCAACCAATGTTTCTCGTTGTATCACTCCTTTTGTAAAGCCTTTGACGAAGGTAAAGAGGCTAGAGCCGTTTTTTGTGACATTTCTAAGGCATTTGATAGAGTATGGCAGGAAGGACTTATTCACAAGCTCCGACTAAGTGGTATCTCGGGCAATCTTCTATCTTGGCTAAAAGACTACCTACATGAGAGGAGCCTGTGTGTTGTAATCTCCGGCTGCCAATCTGACCCATTACCCATAAATGCTGGTGTTCATCAAGGGTCTATCTTAGGGCCCCTACTCTTTCTTCTATACATAAACGACATTGTACGAGATATTCACTGTCCGATTCGCCTTTTTGCAGACAATACTACGCTATATATAATCGTCGACAACCCGATTGATGCGGCTAATCATCTCAACTCTGATCTTGCAAAAATCCATTCCAGGGCTGATAAGTGGTTGGTTACCTTCAATCCATACAAAACCGAATCCTTAGTAATATCTAGAAAAGTCAACCGCCCAATCCAACCCCCTCTTTTCCTCAACGACTGTCCAATCACTGAGGTTTTGTCTAATTAACATCTCGGCTTGAATTTTTCTGATTCATGTTTCTGGCATGACCATATTGAATCAATCAAGAAGAAAGCATGGTAAAGAATCAATTTAATGCAAACGTTTAAGTTTACGCTCGATAAAAAGTCCCTTCTATTGATATACACAACATTTATCAGACAAATTCTCGAATATGCTGATGTAGTCTGGAATAACATTACTACACAAGATGCAATAGAACTGGAAAAGATTCAACAGGACGCAGCAAGAATAATTAGCGGGGAAACACGATTAGCGTCCTTGCAGAATCTTTATAATGAAACGGCTCTCGAACCATTAAAAAATTGGAGAACTAAACATAAACTTACCAATTTCTATAAACTGTATAATTCAATATCACCCCCCTATTTGTGTACACTGATCCCCTCTAGCGTTGGAGAAAGATCGGCTTATCCACTTCGTAATTCTAAAAATATTCGCAGGATTCAATGTAAATCACAATTTTTTTTACAATCTTTCCTACCATCAAATATAAACTTACGGAACAATCTACCAGAATCTGTAAGAACAGCTCCTACTCTCTCAGCTTTCAAAGCAAATATAAAAAAAAAAAAATATATAATTCCCCAGCATTACTACGATGGAGAGCGGCAGTCTAATGTTCTTCATGCACGTTTACGAATGCTATGTAGCAGCCTAAATGAACATTTGTATGCGAAAAATAGTGTACATAGTCCATATTGTCAATGTGGTGAGATTGAAGATATGTTTCACTTTTTTTTCAATTGCCCCATTTATACTGAGAAAATAGTTATCCTTCTTGATAATCTGTCTATTTTCCAACCCATAACTTTGCAACTACTTCTTTTTTGTGTTTAAGACGGATCATACGAAGTGAATTCATTAATATTCAAACATGTTCAGTCTTTCATCCGAGAAAGTCATATATTCTAACCCTACTCCATCTCAGGAACAAACCATATTCTGCTAACGATGCCCCGTCCCGCAACTACTTCGTTTCTGATCGCAACTGATCTTATTCTGAAACTCTACTCTTTTACTTCTTTCCCTTTCTTCCTCCACTTATTAGCTTTTTTGCTATTTGCACTACTGTGTTATACTATTTGTATTACAACGTATTTTTTCTAAACGGTATTCAAACACGTATCACTGTATCATATTGTTCTTAATTTTGTCATTTTTATAAATTGCTGTTACACGTTTGGTTGTTTACACCATAACATCAGCGCTTCTAACTGACAGAAGAGAAACATAGCATAAGCCTCGAGCTTTTTTCTCAATTCTGTCAAATTGTATACTACAGCCTTTATGTTAAGCAATGCTGCAATTTCTACCTGCCTTGTATATTGTTCGATAATAGTTTGTATGTTTTGTATTGTATTGTTTATAATGTACTTTCTACAAACTATATAAATAGTGTTTAAACCAATAGGTTGCTGTCTACGTTTAGTTATTTTGAAAGCCAGTCTTACCCCGCCACTGAGTTCTAAGCGCTGCACGGTGTGTTCCGGACATGAGAAGAAGATAAAAAAAAATGACGACGGATGACGCATTTGTTGTAATCGCCATGTTATCCATATACTTTTAGTCTTACACATGCGTAAGCAATGTCTTCAGGTGCAATGGGGCTTTAGATAGTGATTTAATGTCCAGTATTGAAATTAAGAGGGACATTATTATTAGCACCGTATGTTGTCTAGTGCGTGTCCTGTAATATAGAGTATATACGCTATTTTAGTAATAATTGTTATAATTTCGCATGATTTTGAATTTAGATCTGAATGTTGTCCATCGCGGGATTCTACCATTTCATGTTGGTTTTTGTGTTCGTTCCCTATTGTTGCAATGCGCTCATACTATATGATGATCAAATCATATTCTGACAATTGAAGTGATATATTACAACAGTGTTTGCTTTTCGCTACATTTTAGAAATTAAATGAGATAGTTCGGTAAAAACAATACTGTTATTAGTAAGTTCGATGTATTTTCTAATTTAACATAATGTACATGCACTTATCGGTATCCACAAACATCAATATAACAAGTGTTTAAGGCTAGTATATCTCAAAATCAATCAACATGAACATTAGGCATTTTTATTCGGATGTGTCATTTACCCCACCCACTTTTCTTGTCCTAAATATTACACTTAGAGATTATATTTGCTTTAAATATTAAATCATTATATCTTTACGTCTCGTAGTTGAAAATGTGCAATGGTTCTTATTTGATTGTTATTGTAAATCATACGTTTTATCGTGATTGTGTCAAGAATGCAAGAATTTCGAAGCAGTATGTGTCAATATTTTTGATTCCAGTAATAGCACACCGGACTCTGCCTTTATTCAAACAATATCTTATGTGTTCACAAATTGATGTTATTGTTGAGTTACTCTTGTAAATGAAATCATTCATGTCACAATGTGATTCTTGTGTATGCATATTCTTAAACGAAACTATAAAACACTGATCATTTGATGGTAAAACATATTGTTTAAACACATTCCTTTAAATATTGCAGTGCGTATTGTTATGTTAACTTATGATTCACTATTTAATTATAAGTTATTTCAATATCATACACTATAACTGCTTAAATCGTTGTTTATCTTTTAGTTAAATTGGGAGTATTCCAGACGAACGATAACTCGTCGGTAGGAACATACACGGAGAATTCTACGGCGACCAATACTTCAAACGGCAACGTGTCAACTCTCGCGAAAATCAAAGGACTCTATGAACATCCAGAAAACGTCGTGTTCCTGCTCGTGAGTGGTTGCAGCATCATCGTTTGCAGCAATGTCGTCATTCAATTTGTCTGGATAATCAGCGTACTGGTCTCTGTGCTTCAAATATGTATAGTGCTTGCTGATATAAATGTGAAGTTCGACTCCAATATTTGCATTACTATTCATGAAAACAACGAGATTAACTACGATTTTATCATTGCGATATTTATATTCGTGGCACTAACCGCGCTGCTCGTAATTTACACAAGAATTTGCATTCAGGTGCGACGCCTTGTACGACAGGATGGACTGTTTCAACGAACGGAGTCACATCCATACAAAGCCGTGAAAACAACTTTCTGATAATTGGAACTTTTGCATTTTGCTGGTGTCCGTTAGGTACCTATCATCTGTGGATTTACTTCGTTGACGAAGAAGCATTGGATAAAATATCTATCGAGACGCTTTTTCGTTTAAACGCGATACTTTTAACATTCATGCTCTCGAACACGATATGGGATCCTTTGATATATGCAAAACGAAGATCGGAAGTCCAAATGGGATACAGGAGGCTTTTCATGAAGCTTTTTTGCAGAAAAAGGTCAACTTTAAATGGCAGAGGACCTAGACTCATGAGAGCCAGGTTTATGTCTGACACCGTCCAAATATCGGATGACACAGTTCACCTGGATAACTGTTTACTGAAAAGGGATTCAGTAACTGTCAGTTCTCAGTTGTCAACCTAATGGTCGAGATCATAACATTCCGGTGGTCTGATATTTTCTATGCAAGAAAGGAGCATCTGTCGTATGTGTACATGCGCAAAAGGCAGTGGAAGCTGAACTCGAAGGTTTGGGAGTTTATTTGAACATCCACAGATTTTATATCACATAATGTATATTGGAATACAAAAAAAGTAAACATGAATGCATAGAATCGAGTTTAATAAGTGTTTGTGTAGTGTTGCGATGTACTTTTGCAAGTAGGTAGTAGTACCATGTCAATAGATCTAGCACCTCTTTGTATGTCTTATTGTTTCTAATACTTGTATTAATATATTTTCTTCATGAACTAAGCAATGTGATACAAGTGCGCCGCAAACTTGGTATTAAACACCTTTTTTTTTTAATTTGCATGTATACTATTGTCTGTAAATGCCATAAAAGCAGCTTTGTATGTTTTCCGCTAGCTTACATGTTTCAACATTTTTAACACACTGATCGACAATAGACGAGTTGCTTATTCCTTATTTTAGCGATAATTAAAAAGGCAATAATTTATCGATGATTCCAAAACTAAAAACTAGGCCCTCGATGTTAGTTTAACTGTTATAATTGTTATTACTGTTTGTATATATTTAGCGATCATTTTACGTTTATAATATATAAATACTCGTTTTATTTACTTCTTGATAAACAACATTAACTTATATATAAAACATTAGGATGAATGTCATTGTATTTCTTAAGATTCGCTAACGAGAAATTTTGCAATTTTGATCAATGTTACTTCAGTGAGACTAGCAGTCGACGTATTTCGGTCAAACCGTGAATAATAAATACATAGATCATACTCTCTAGCAGGTCGACTCTAATATAAATGTACTTCCCTGTATGACACCATGCGGGCCTTGTAAGTAGCCGTATAACGAATTTCTCTTACCGAGTTCCCAATACTATATCATCATGAACTAAAGGAGAACAGATCGCTAGTATATAGTATAAATCGGCGGCTTATTATCAGCTAATCTTGACCTTGGATTTGGTCTTAGGTTGTTTCTACTCAACAATTAATCATTGTCAATATTGTTGGAATTTATATTATGCTATAAATGCTGTAAAAGACAGACACATACATTTATTTTTGGGTAATAGCATAATATACATAGATTGTACCAGTATGTGGATAATTCAATATTTATAATTGTAAGTACAAGAGTGATTTACTATGTACGAAATATATACATTTACTACCCACTTGCTGTTAGCTTATACCGTTGTCACAATAAACCGTAGTGTTTGACAAAGGTGCATTTCGATAGACAAGAAACGGGGTTAAATAATATATTTTCACTATATGGAAGAAAGTAACACAATGTGCATGTTTAGCATTTTGAGATGTGGTTTGTATATACACATATTGTTATATCGTGACATTTTAAAGATTATTATGTTCCTAAATGTTCGTTATTGATCGAATTACAAAAACAGGAAACTTCACTGTTTTTCTATTGGGTGTGTTTAAGGATTAAGTTAGTATATTTTCGTGTTTTTGTTTAAGGGTCATTAAATATAATTTCTTACTAAACTATCTTATTTGGAATAGTTTCATACATAATCCTTGGGCGTAGAATGCGCTACCACTTAAGCATCCCGGCTTGTGAAATTAACGGCATATGTCAAGGTTATATAAATTAAACAGTCATTTGCTAAAGTATTGATACAGAGTATTCAGTTTTTATTTTACTTATTACTATTGAAATGACCGTTAGAACAAACCTATTTTTAAATACTTTTCATAGTCATTAGTGTTTTTTTTTATAATTTATGCCTTTTTTCATATCTATGACATTTTATTATGATTTTAGAAAACTGTGAATAAGTACCTTTAACTGTTTACTCGTGGTACTGCACACGTAACTGCAATACATATATAAACATGCTTTAAAATGTGAATTTTATTACTTTTGATCAAGATAGGATTATCAACTAATCACATTACACAATTTCGCACTTCATTTGTTTTAAATTGACATTTATGCAAATATTGTTGCCTATGATATATGTATTGCACGTTTGACTGTTAAATAAATTTTGCTGGTTATATCTATCCTGTTCATGTTCTCTTTTTATTATCTCAACTGGTTACAATGATGATTTTTTTCCCAAGAACGTATATGAATTCCACACAGCATGACTTATATCCAAGAATTCGTTTTAACCGTCACACCGATGAAATTGTTATATGTGGCGTGTTCGGAGAAAACTGGGCAAAATGCTTGTGCGTAAAGTGTCATCCCAGATTAGCCTGTGCAGTCCGCACAGGCTAATCCGGGACGACACTTACCGCCTAAACTGGATTTTCGCTAAGAAGAGACATCCTTTAAACGAAAAATTCCATAAAAGCGGAAATTGTCGTCCCTGATTAGCCTGTGCGGACTGCACAGGCTAATCTGGGATGACAATTTACGCACAAGCATTTTGCCCAGTTTTGTCAGAACACGCCACATATGTGCTGTGATTCAAATGTTATAACGTAGGGATATACATAACGCCCATCAATACAATTCAGTATGTCTGTATGTCTGTCCGTCTGTCTCGAAACCTGTCAAAACTATAGCGTCCACATATATTTAAAGATTGAACAGACAAACTGGCACACATGCTCATTGGTATGAGACGGTGTCTCGCGCATAAAACATATAGCTACATTAGAGGTCAAGATAGACGTTCGAGGTCGAAATAAGAACTTAATTGTCAAAAAGGGCCTGTTGGCTTTTTAAATTTAACACCAGCAATACATAGTACAATTTATGAGTTCGTGACATTTATTAACAAAAACCACGAGGCTGCCTTAAAGATCATATCATGTTAAAAGGTCAAATGTCGGAAAACAACTGATTATCTTTTCCGACATAAAATTTTATTTTTACACATTTACTGAAGATATATTTGTAATAAACTGTTACTCAAATATCTTTAAGTAAGGGTTGCATATTGAATTGGTAGAAAAGACCCTTAAATGAGACTTATCTGTACAATAGAACCTGAATAAACCAATTTGTTCAGTACTGGCATATCAAATTCACTTCAAGTTATGTTTAAGCTTTATAAAGTTCCTAAGCCATAAAATATTATTACCAATAAGCTTTTTTTGCTTCATTAACGTAACAACAAAATAATAAAATAATCCAATACGCTGCCGAGTAAAAAAAGTCGCAAATTATAGAAAAGGACAAATACCTATCCCATTCGAAATGGCTATTATCTCTGCACAGGAGAACAAACGTCAGTTAGTACTTAGTGGTTTTGCATAAAACTTAAGTTCGTGAAAAAATCACGCATGTAACATCATTCGTTGATTGCATTTGTCTAAAATCAAATGGAAAAGCAGTATATATCAATTTTTTTTTATAATCATCTTTGAATGGTAACCGGGATTGCAAATTATGTTTAACATGTTTAAACGTATACCATAGTATTATGTTTTACATGATTTTTACATGATAAAGAAGGAATGAAACTTATGAAGTTGAAATAATCAACGCCCCGCCACATCATGGCATATCGTCTGCAAGTTAAAATGCTTTTAACAAAATTCACCGGCACGGTTTTAGTATTATATGCTTGTATGAATTCTAATCAAGCGGGAAATTGAGTCCACGATGCTAAATGTCTATTTAATCAAATTAAAACATATTTTACAACAAATGCACAATTAACAAATGCGACATCACCTCATAAATGGGCTGACAGAATAACGAGTCGCATAAAAAGTATGTAAGGTTTGAAACTATTGGAAAGATAATACCACTAGACGCACTTTTTTCAAACGTAATTTAAACAAAGCAGATTTGTGTCGCCGAAAATGGTGCCAAATTTATTATGATCATTTGGTGACTAATTGGTTGGCATGTAGATAAATTTGAGAACAACGAAATTGAGATGTATATAAAGTATATAATAACATATAAAAGATGCATTATCCACATACCACCACTTATAAACGATCATGAAACATGGCCACTACCAATACTACATTATATGACATTTGTATCGCGCCCTAACATATGTCCGATTCGCATATATTTAACCATTTGATGCAATCAATTTTGTATGGCATGCAGTATATATAAATTGAACCTTGTAAACATATTTCTATTTCATTCCAGACGATGTAAAATTATTTAAAAAATCGAGGAGACATATACATCAATATGACTAATTGTAATATTTACTAAAGTTAATCGCTAAGGAATTTGAATATTACTTTTCTTCATGAATATGTCCCCATATAATTGACCTAATACTCCATGCTGCAATACATTGTTATTATTGTTTCAATAGTGTAAATAGTGGAAATACCTAATCAGCCTGATGTTGTAGGACGTTTATCAACGATATTGGACTAAATGCATAATTGTATTAACAAAAAGCATTTGAAAACACAAGCTTTTAAAATATCAATTTCTGCATTGTCATTTAGAATAATCTTCCGAAGCGAGAGCCCTAGTTGTAACAATTATAATTATTTACGTGCATGAGTTATTCATTGCTACATAGTCATTTTAAACAAAATGCTACTCAATATAATATGTAAATCGGTTCCGAGACTGTGTGTGTATTGCACAAAGGCTTCATCAGGCGCCATGGTCAAACCGGAAAAGCATGCTATAAGGATTCGTAACACAACTATCTTAAATGCAGATTTTCTCATCTAATTTGGGATGCTTATTTTTCTGAATGATAACACAATACGCCAGCAACACATTCTGGTATTGTGACGATATTCAATAAGCCATAGAATAAATAAGCATATTGTTTTGAATAAATGAATGCTTAAAGTGTAATACGTGAAAAAAAATGTCGGCGAGATCTTTGAGGCAATACATTATACATTAAATGTTAGTAGTTTTGGCATACGTGTATTTTGAATTCTCCGAAAACCATAAATAAAATTGAAAGTAAATTTTTTAACGCGTACCCGTGTTAGTACGTATGACTTTTCCAAACCGTATATAACTCTATCACACCGTTTTATCAACATGAACTTATTTCGCTGATTGAACATACATTTGCTAGAGAGCAATACTCATGCATATTACAGCTTTGTATACCAATCAAATTCAATCCGGACTGAATATCCAAAAAAACAAATGCTTATAATTCCGAATTTCTTTCAGATAGATCGGATTTGGTGTGTGAGAACAGTAAACATGCATCTTTTAAGTACATATCGTTTAAAATAATTTATGACGTAGTCGGTTGTCAAGAGGATGGCTGTGGTCGTATTACGTCACCACCGAATGTTTTTTTTTTTTAAATAATAATGCCCGTATGTTATGCTGCTGTGCATATTTATGTGTTTAATGCTTTTCGGAAAATGAATCTCGTTTTTAGTTAAATTAGAATATTATAATTATAATTGGCTGTAAGAAATTGATGCTACTTGATGGAACTAAAAATAAGCCGTATACAACCTAGCTATGTTATTTATATCGACATTGTACAACCATTAAAGTTATATTTCGGTTTCTACACGAATTGCATGACGATGTACTGGCGCCAGTATTGTAATGGTGTTTTATCTGTACAGCACGCTTTGAACAATTAAATGAAATCTATATCATCTCATAAACGAAAACAAAATACCTTAAATAAAAAGACAATACACTTATTACTAACGAAGCATTTATAATGTATTATTAAAAGGTAAATCGATGTTTTATTATGTTTTAATTTTTTGGCCGTTGGGTTACACCGACGGCGGCAAAAACTTTCTCGTTCGGGTTACATTAAACTCTAATTTTGACCACGCTTTGTGTAATTAACATTCAAAGGCGTAGATCCTTTTTCAATTAATATGTTTTGTTTTGCTTTTCGTGTCGTATGATATTTTGTACAAGTAATTATTCATAAACCTTTCACAGAACACATTCAGTTGTTCACACGATTTCACTGTCAATCGACACAATTAACTGAATACAATATAGTCATCAGGTTCCAAGAAGTCATAGTTAAACAAATATACGTCCATTTACATTATCATTTTTCAATGTTTCAGTTTCAGTTTCAGTTTATTAGCAATCGGCAAAATATTTGCCTTTGGCCATTTACAAATACATAAAACTTATGGCAAAGACAATCATATACATATATACAAATACAATTTCTATATAAACTAATTCCATATACATATAACAAAGAACACAACAGAATTTTACATAACGATCGGAGAATAGTTAGGTTTTCAAGAGCATTTTGTAGAGATTCTTTAATATATTTTGCAAGATTATACATACATTTTTTACTTTTTGTTGACATTAATAAAATGAATTTTTGAACAGTAGGCCATGAACAATTTCCAATATATTTTGATCTTATACATCTATTCTTTGAGCAACATAAAATGAAATGATATTCTGATTCTACAGCATTTTGATTACATAATTTGCACAATCTATTATCTCTTTCTATGTTATAATATCTTCCTACTTCTATCTCTAGACTATGGGAACATAATCGTATACTTGTCAATAATTTTCGTAACTTGTCATTAGTTATAACATCTAAGTATTTTTCAAAACAAAATTCGGTTTTATATTTGCAATAACCATCAAGTTTTGACATTGCATTAATACTATCATGCCATTCCTGTACAAATTGATCTCTTATTCTTGATTTCAACAAACTATAATAGTACACGTTATGATCGAAAAATAATCTGATATGTGCATAGCCTAGATGATCGACAATGGAGTTTATTCTACTTGCCCAACAAGGCGTATTGACATTATCGCATAGATCATTATAGATGTGATATATAGGTCATTCGTTATTTTTCATTATTTTCAACCAAATTTTTACAGCTCGTTCTTTACAAATAACAGATAGAGGTACTCGACCAAGTTCCCCATACACTGCATATGTAGGAGTTTGCTTCTTAACACCCAGTAAATACTTACAAAAACGTATATGCAATTTGTCTACCTCTTTATAATTATAAACACCCCATACTTCACAACCATATGTTAATATAGGCACAATCATAGAGTCAAACAGAGATAACTTTGTACTTATAATAAAACTAACCTTATCAAACACATTCAAAAGGTTATTATAAGCTCTAAGGGCTTGTTTATTTAGTGCTCTAACTGCATTTTGCATATAACCAGTATATGTAAATTCAATTCCAAGATAAACAAAATTGTCAACAATTTCGATTTTTTCATTATCTATATAAAAGTCAGGATATACATTTTGCTTCTTTTTTTCAAAAACACATATTTTGGTTTTACTAATATTAATTTTTAAACCCCATTTAACAGAATAATGATGTACAACATCTATTTGTGACTGAAGACTATTTGGATCTGTGGTAAACAAAACAATATCATCCGCAAATAAGATCATAAGATTCAATAATACCGATAGCTAAATTGTAAAGAATGTTACTAGCAAAGAGAATAAATGACTCCCTGTGGTCTCCGTTCGTCTGTTTAAATTGTTTTACATGAGCCGAACAGAGAGTCTGTAATTATGATTGATTACAAACATAATGCTATGACGCGTTGATCTTGCCCAAAGGGAATCTGAAATAAATGAATAAGGATAATTATTCTCGTCATAATGAGTAAGTTTATTTGTGTTTCAATATTAATTTTAAATTAATTTCGTAATTGTATCCATTGTTAGATCTTGTAAGTATTGTTGCTTCGTTGTGCTTAATTGATTTTAAAATCAAGAAGCTCATTATTTATACCGGAAAATGTCATTTGTATGTGGTATACGTTAGTCTTTTTTAATTAAAGACCATTTCCAATCAGTATAATCAATATCATTCTCGTACGTTTAATAACATTTATTTTACAAAAATCTTTCTAATTTACGAAACAAATGTGACAATGTCTATGATCGTTAACTTATTGAAACAATGGAATACATTTTCAATATAAATTCACTTAAAGCTTTCGTCTGTAGTATGAGAGTAGAGATGACACAATCAACATACGACGATGTTTCGTATTTTTGAAATTTGTATAACAAGTGCCACGCCACATACATACACATATACACGCAACATGAAAGTAACAAACACATTATAACATTACCAATTGCAATGCGGTTTAATATAATTTATTGTTGGTAAGATGTTATTGAGAAAAAAATCGGATATTTTTCAGTGGCTATTATGTGACCGTTGCTTCATTGGGCGGGAATAACGCAAACTAAAACAACATACACATATGAAGCTTTTCATGTACTTTAAAAATCAAATTAATTAAGTAAATGAATAAAAATGAATTGCGATTTAGCATGTAAACATTTGTGCAATCTGTCAATTCCCTGTTCTTCTCGTTTGTTTAATCAATCATAGCATTTTCACCGAACATCTTCATGTATTGAATTCGTTTGTCCGTCAAGAGTATTGGGCTGAGCATTTGCGATTGAAATCAAATACCATATCACAGCAAAGAGTTCTATTAAAATGGTGGGTAAGCTCTCAAAGCCAGAAATGTCAAGTTGTTGGCATACTTGTCACCATCTGTCTGCATGCATTATGTGTTTTCTTATAACCTAGTCCTGTCTTTCTTTGCAAAATATTATTTTTGCCGGAAATTGCAGTTTTACAATACGTTTGTCTACTGCACGCCTTTTCAGGACTTTTAAATTGTTTCGAAGTGTATGATTTACAAGATATGTGTTGGTTCCGATTTAATTTACAAGCCATCAAATAAATTTATATTTTCATGAGTGACGCGACATCGAGAAGCTACCAACCAAATTGTTTTATTGTATTATTTACGGCTTTTCCGTCGTAGGTTTCAGAAATAATTTCCAGTTCAGTGTTGTTTTTTGCGGTAATAACTAAAGTCTTATAGCTCTAATGCATATCAATAAAACCACGAGAACGAAAGCCATCTTCTTCTTGATAACAAGAATTGGAACAACAAACTGGTGTTTATAAAAGAAATAACCGACACTTTGCTTGGCGTTGTTTGATTCTACCACAAATGAATATATAATTCGTCAATATTATATCATAAGAACCAATTGCAAATATACTCTGCCTTTTTACGTCGAAAAACAAAAGCACATGCTGTTTCGTTATGTCAACAATTCCAAATGATTTTGTCTTCGTTCATAAACATTAAGCGAAATATGTGTCGCCATATTAATTGCTAAAATGCAGCGCCTAATAAATGCATTTAACAAAAGGTAAACATGTTTGTGAACTTCAATGAAAATGATGTTTACCACTTATATTTATTTTAATGCGCTGTATATTGCAGAAATGATTTATTTGTCACAAGTTTACTAGATCGCACGTTTCAGCAGGTGCATTTTACTCAAGGATTTCTAAGAAAAAAGCGGAACTACTTTCACTACATTAGGCTCCGCCCAGAGTTGTTGTAGAATATACTTGGCTTATTTCCCTTATTTGTCGTGCTAGAATTGCATTTTTCAATGTGTTTGAGTCGAATGACGCTCTCATAACAAATTTATTATTTTCCATAATATTGTGGTATTTGCAACGGCCATTTAGTGTTACAGACATCACTCATCTTTGGTTTTTTGTGTGTACTAAAACATTCGTCCTGGCTCAACGTTTTGAATTATTATGCTGTTCTAAATTGTGTATGATTCTAACGAAATAAGGATGTGGTTAAAAGAAAAATTATATATATTATGTGTTATTCCTTTTGCTTTTAGGAGTTAAATGGAAATACTGGTAGTGTAGATCATTGAATTTCGTAAATTGAATTTAATGTTTCGATATGTGTTAATCGACAAGAAATTGAATACGTAGCAACAAACCTTTGAGAATGTAATGTACGCGTTATAGTGGATAGAATAGAAGCGTCAGACTGGAGATAATTAATTGCTGGCTTTATGAAAGAAACAATTAAGTTTTTCACGCCTGGTTGCCTATAGCAACAGTGGCAGGTTTTCTAAGAAAAACACTAAAGTTCTCATCGTCTTCTCGTCTGTGGTCACACAAGTTGGCAATTTAAATAGACAACAACGGTTTCTAAAGACAACCATACGCGTGTTAGGAAGATTGTGATCGAGTGCACTTGGATTCTCCAATATGGTTAGTGCCTAATGTGAAGCACATCTGTTTTTTATAACATAAATATTATTGTTGTAATAATTCCAGATCAAGCATTGGTATTGTTTCGTTAAGTGGTGTACGGCATTCGATCTCCATGGACTCCTCGCGTACGGATGAAGTATAGCGATCTCGTGTATAGAAAAGAGTACGATTCTCGAATGCATGATGTACAACAAAACGCTGACACACACAAATAGCCCAAAAAACACGCGCATTAATTTTGAACAGTCAAACAAAATCACTACCTGATATTGGCAACACACCGAAGACAAAATGAAACAAGAAATATCTTTAAAACGATATGTGGCGATATGTGGCGTCTGTAATATTGGTTCTGCTCACAAGAAAGATAACTAAAGTTAATACAAGCATATTAGACAATAAAACTAAAAGAATTACTTAGAGTAACACACAATAATCCAATCACTAAATAAAAGTTACAGTTCCTGAAATACTATTACTTGTATATATGGGTATTTATTTATAAAATCCGTTACAAAACACATGGTGAATTTTAATTTAAATATAACACATACCATCTTTGGATCATTTATTGACATTTATTACTTTCATTAAGTAAACTGGAAACAGTGTATTTTTATTATCTCAATGATTAAATAGGATAAGGATAAATATCATTGAATGCCAAAAACCTGTTTACAATAAAACGCATCATTTGGAAGAACACACGCGTCGAAGTATTTGACATATTTAGTAAGTTGATAAGCATTGATATAAAGTCGATAGTTTGATGGGTATAGAAAGTAAACAATTTAGCATCAAAACTTGAAAGCGTATACGGTATACACCGATCAGCCGTGCTGCGAGAAATAACTACAACTCACCAAATCTTACACAAATCGAGGGTTGAGAATAAACAGTTGTATCTGTTGAACATTTTAGATATTGCTCGAAAAAATTGACCTGAGTTGCATGCACAACATAAAATATACGCTTGGATTGTTTCCTTTATTAGCTTTATGCGCAGGGAAAGATGTCCGTGTTAAATGAGTTGAGATTGTCTAATTTATACATGTTGTGTAAATAGAATAAAAAGTTAAGAAAACTTCATTTTAACAAGTCGTTCGCTCTAAGCTAGCAACAGATTCAACGAAAACAGAAACAACGCGAGCATAATGAAGCGGAGGAATACATTTGTTTATGAAAGAAGTATTAGAGAAATTTCTCATACGCGGACAGAAGAAGTGCCGTTTTGCGATGATAAATATTTTCGTAAATAAAAGCATAGTGTTGGTGAAGATGTTGATTAGCACATAACGAGTGTAGAAGAATTTCATAACAGAAAGGTACTTGAATTGCTTTCCGTGCATGTTGAAATTTAAAGTAAAACTCTCGAAAGAAAGTAGTATACTACGCAGATATCGTCCATTTATTCAGAAACGAGACTGTAGTAGAATTTAACAAATTATTATGCTTTATATGCTATAAGTATTAAAACAAACGATTCAAAACAACCTCATATATTTCCTGAATATAATAGAACATGTAAAACACCTGCAAATGTTTGGAACAATTTACGTATTGGCATACGATTTGAATATAGTTAGGTTGGTGCGTGCATCAATTTACTGTAAATAATATAATCAATTAATTTGCGTTATTGTTAATATGAAAATACACCAAACAATTTATTGTACAGATTTGTTCAATATTGCAATCTTTCCAGCTAACAGAACAAAAAAGATTAACCTCAGCAAATCAAACAAATAAATGCTACATGGAAATGTAACCCTGTCCCTTTTATTATTGTTCTTTTGTCCCGTATATTACTTTAAAAAAAATTCAATACTCCACTGATGTATACTACACTTGATTATAAACAGAAACTTTTGTTAAATAATCTAGAAAAGATAATTAGTATAAATGTGATTATTTCAAAAGGAAATACGTGTTGGCATTGTGTTTGTGTATAGTTATGTTTGTGCTTTCAGCAATTAACTGTTAATAACATACTCCATTAATTTGCGATGTTGTTTTAAAACTTAACATACACCAATTAACTTAGCTTTATTCCATGTTGTAATCCATCCGACTAACAGAAAATTTTATGATTTTCATGAGCAAATGAGCCGAATAAATGAAACATGGAAATGTAACACTGTCCCGTGTTAAACTGTTCTTTTGTCCCAAATATTGATTAAAAGAAATTCAATACTCAACCGATGTATACTGAACTTGGGTATATACAGAAACACGTGTAAACTAATATACAGAAGAAAATTAGTATACATTATGATTATTTCGCCTTTTTCACTTGTTGCCATTACGCTTGTGTATGTTCGTGTTAGTGCTTTCAGCAATTTACGGTAAATCACATAAACCATTAACTTGAGTTACTATTTAAAAAATGAAAAATACACATAATAGTACAGCTTTATTCAACGTAGCAATGCTTCCGGCTTACAGACATAATAAAATATGCTTTTCCAAAGCAAATGACCACAAAAACTAACATAAGCACATTTAAAAACTTTCCCGTTCATTATTGTTCTTTTGTCTTGTATATTAAGTAAACGGAACACAATACACCACAAATGTAAACTACATTTCAATATAAAGACACACGAGAAACAGAATCTAGAGAAGAAAATGAGTCTAAATTATGACTGTTACTGCTTTTAAATGTATGTCAAGTATATTCTTTTCGAATATGGATATACATTGAGCACGTAAGAACAAAATGGAATTCGTCTTCAATATCATTTACATTGTAGAGTTTACATTGTCTATCCTCTTTTGGCACATTATATTGCCGATCAATTGCAATATTTAATTTGTGGGACGATAAATGTAAGTGTGCCAATATATTTCTGTATGTTGAATCATCCAATTGGCTTACATATGCTGATTTGTTCAAATTAAGTTTTATTTCTCTATACACATTAAGATACGTTGAGTCTTCTAGTCCTGACCGCCAAATTGCTAATATAGATATCACGAAGTCGAGTTCTTAGGTTCGTGATGATATCACTATCACTAGTTTAATTAAGTGAGGATACAACCATATTTCATTTAAACCAGAATATTGAAGTAGAAAGCGTACCTGTCAGGCCCAATTTGAACGAGAAATGTTACAATTTATGTTATTAACTGATCATTTGAAATCTACCCATTTTGCTATACAACGAAAGAGTACTCGCAGATGGTTTTACATTAGGAACCCATCTGAAAATAGTTTTGTGTACTCCTTCTAAATATCACCCTGATCATACCCAGCAAACATGCACATATGGGTCCCATATGGGCTGTTTCTGGCCAAACCCATATGAGTAAGCCCATATTGGAGTCATTTGGGACCTATATGGGCTAGCCCATATGGGAATTCCCATAAGGGTCCCATATAGGCCCCATATAACTGCGCTATGAGGAAAAAGATATAAACTTTAACTTATTTGATTAAAAACTCATTTCTTAAAACGTATGTATGACTAACTTGATCTAAACTGCTAATATTTATCCCACAAATAGAAAATTAATGCATAAGCAAATAATATGCAGCCCATATGGGTCCCATACGGGTCCCATATTGAAGTCATTTGGGACATATATGGGCTTGCCCATATGGGAATGCCCATAAGGGTCCCATATAGGCCCCATATTACTGCGCTATCAGGAAAAATATATAAACGTTTATTTATTTGATTAAAACTCATTTCTTAAAAACGTATGAATGACTAACTTGATCTAAACTGCTAATATTTTACCCAAAAATAGAAAATCAATGCATAAGCAAATAATATGCAGCCCATATGGGTCCCATACGGGTAATATTTAAGTTAACAGTTCAAACTTTCCATGGTATTACTTACTACTTTAATATGATTTGTTATATTAATTACGGGGATTCTAACTGAACCTGAACGGTGTGATTTAGGGTCAGTTAATTAATATAGGGCGAGAGCGTTATCACACCAAGCGTGGTCAGTACGAAGCCGTGTAATGAGTACCCTTCATCAACGTTATAACAGGAGAACAGATCGATACTCTGTATTATACAAATACGTCATATTTACATCCGTGACGTCATTCCTAATATGGACAAATACACAAGTCAGCATTTGATATGGTTGAGCCAATGAAAAAAGTTATTGACCATGGTGTTGGTAATTGGTGGTTTCTATTCAACAATTTATTGATGGAAATTATATTTATGCTATATAAGAATGACATATATATTTGCATACTTTGTAATTGGTGTTTATATGCATAACACTAGGAGAGTCGTGCTATTTTTTGGGGGTAATAGCAAACTCCACATACAGTGTACAGGATGAACAAACTAGATACATTTCACTACCCACTTGCTGTTGGCTTATACGAGTGTCACAATGAACCATTTTGTGTGAAAAAGGTGCACTTCGATAGACACGAAGATACGGGGTTAAAAATATGTAAACTCACTATGCGGAAGAAAGTTACACAATGTGCATATATAGCATTTAAAGATGTGATTTGTATATCCACGTACTGTCATAACCTAGCATTTTAAAGATTATTATATTCCTAAATGTTCTTTATGTATTGAATCGATATAACAGTACTTTTCCCTGTTCATTAGTGTTTTTAAGGAATTAGTTAACATACTTTCATGTTTTGGTGTGTCATTAAATATATTTTCCACTTAACTATCACAATTTTGCACTTGATTTGTTTTTAAATTGACAATGATGCAAATATTGTTGGCTAAAACATGTTTGCTGCACGTTTGACTGCTGAATAAATGTTGCTGGTGTTGTTCATCCTGTTGTTTTAAATTGTCTCACCTGGTAACAATGACGATTTCCCCCAAGAACTAACATGAATTCTGCACAGCATTACTTATGTACTAGAATGCGTTCTTAAAGTTTTCACAGTCAAACCGACGAAGTTTTGATATATTGGACCGTTTTTAAAATGAAATAGCGTAGGGTTACGTCGATTTCTACAAACGTCGACTTATTAAGATCAGTCTGTCTGTATATCTGTCCGTCTGTCCCGAAAGTTGCCCAGATTGTAGATTCCCCATGCATTTAAGGATTAAACAAACCTGGTACATATGCCCATCGGTATGAGACGGTGTGTCGCGCATAAAACATGTGGCTATATTCGAGGACAGGGACATTTTAGACAAAAATAAGGACTTCATTGTCAAAAAGCGTGTGTTGCCTATATAAATTAAAACACAGCAACCCATTTTACTCTGTATGAGTTACTGACATTGATCACAAAATACAAGTTGCTGCATTTAAGGTCAATGTCATATTAAGAAGCCAAAGATCAGACAACAACTGATTATGTATTAGTTTTGGATCCTTTTTTTAAACAAATGTTTTCGTTATTGCATTTGTTTATTTCCATCGTAAACATAATACATATTAGTTATGGTACATAGGATCTATAAAGACTATGGATGGTGTAAACAAAATATGTTTAAAATAGTGTCAATTTCAAACAAGAATTGAAGTACACAAGTACATAAAGATATGGATGAGAAAAAAAATAGAAGATATATTTATTAGAAACAGTTACTCAGTTTGAAATATGTTTTAGTAAGGGTTACGTATTTTGTAGAATAAAACCGAAATAAATCTTGTTTGTCAGTACTGAACTATCAAATACACGTGTAGTAATCGTTAAGAGTCATATAGTTTATAAGCCATGAAATATTATTTCCAGAAATCATGCTTTTGCGTCATTGAAGTATCAAGAACAAAATTGTACGCTGTTGAGTAAAAAAAAATAGCTTTTTATAGGAGAATGGAAGATAAAAACATATTCCTCTTTTCTTTTTTTGCGCAGACATTACGAATGGTCTATTATCTTTGCATAAGGGTATCAAACGTCGGTTACTACTGAATGGTTTTGCATAAAAATGTAATTTGTGAAGATATCGCAAAGGTAACATCCATCCGTTTATTGCATTTTTACTAACATCTAATGCGAAAGCATTACATCTGTTATCATTTTATTTTGATCATGTTTGAATTGTTACCGAAATTATTAGGAATTATCAAAATTATAGACAGCAACAAAAACGATTGACTCCGATGTCAAAGCCTCGAACCGCATTAGAAGAACGGTTGGATTTCATCTTGCAGCTTACACTTTAATATGCGTAGATAAAAATGTACATTTAGTTTGTTTAAAACAAAACACGATAGCTTAACATCCCTTAACAAGTCCATTTGTTTGACACTTTGTGGGAATACGAGGTGTAATGCTTAACAAAATGATAAATAAAAAACTGGCATCACACGTTAACATTTTTACACATAACTTAATGCCAGTTTTCGGGAAATGTGAGCTTTAAATAATATGTTTGTGCAATTTTTTTATAACTTATTTAAAAAAAATCCACGTAAAACGCATTGAAACAATATACTTCATAAACGGGTTTAGACGAAATCCATTTTCTGATAACAGAAAAGAGCAGAATATTAATTCAATTTACTCATTACAAGCTTATCGTTTTTATAAATATAGAATAAAAAGAAACATGACATGAGATATGTTATGGTGTAACAGGTATACATTTCTAATGAAAAACATAGGGACATAGGTACAGCATCATAAGAGTGAGAGCGAAAACGGTTAAACAAAAATGGAGTTAATGCAGTTAATTACATTTTTATTGGTAGTCAGATTAATTATCTATAAAGGAATGAAGATACTATTTTCATAATCATGGGCAAATAATGGTATTGTAAATAATGCTATTCGGATGTAGCGTTTCAGTGACTAGTATACGCATTTTTTTTTCTACCTTTACAACAAATCAAAAATACATTGATACATTAAGAATGACCTGTTTTTGTGAGAGGCACCAATTGTTTCTTCATACAAAAGATCACCACCTTAATAATTCGGTGACTTAAATGTTTGCGATAGCGGTTCGAAGTCTACATAAATGTATTGATTTATCGCCATGTGTATGTATGCATGTATCGCCATGTGTATGTATGCATAACATCCAGCAATGCTCGTGGGAAATAACTTAACAAATAAGTAAGATAATCAGCTTCTTAACGATTGTTTTTTAAACGTTCAAAACTTAAAGTTTATTTAAAAACAAATACAATTCTATGATGTCAATACACATGTTATTGTATAAAGAATTATCCCATAGTTGACCTCCTATAAGAAAACGAAAATATAGTGGATCCATAGGGATTTGTTTCTTTAATGAATTTTAATTAATATCACAAGAGTTTAAAAGTATCTATAACGTCTAAATGAAATCTCCATATAAATATATATACTAATATTCATCTTACCAAAGTCGACCACCTTTGCGATAAGAAGTAATAGATGAGCTGTAGAGATATAATTGCGTTTAAGAAATTAAATAATATCTTACGATTTAGACAACACATTCAACTTACTTACTCAAGAAACAATTAAACAGTGTCTTCAATATCTTGTATAAAACATACACATACATTGGATCATAACAATTCAACAAGATTATGAATTTGAACATTTGGAGTACTATATAAGCTATCGAATGTGTAATCTTTAAGTTGTATACAAAAATATGTCTCTTCATTGGAAGTCTTTATAACAGTATGTTGCCAGCTGTTTTACAGTGGTTTTAGTTTCGCTTTGCAATAAACGAAGCATACTTGTGTTGATACATACATATTTTGAAATATATTCTTTTCGAATGCGGATATATATTGGGCACGTAAGAACAGAATGGAATTGGTCTTCAATATCATTTAGAATGCAGAGGATACATGTTCTATCCTCTCCTGGTACATTATCGTGCCGACCACTATATTATTATAGGATATTAGAGACTATTTAAGAGAAAATTGTAAGTACAAGGCCCGAAACTTCGTCAAATCAATGGATCGGATCGAAACTCGATCTTGATCTGTAAGTAAGACTTGCATAAAACAATCAGGCCAGTATCTGAAAGCGTTAAGGAAAACATTCTAAAACAAGAGTGCCAAACTGTCACAAGATACGCCCGTTTGAAGGTTTTGGACAACTTGATAGCTTTACCATTTGAGTGGCAAAATGATATATTTTTGAAAATTAAGCAGCACATATTTGAACTTGACCTAGATATCAATTAGACACAACTTCTGACCAAATTTGGTAAAGACAGGATGAAAACTACTTCAATTAGAGAGCGGACACCATGCTAAATGCTTGAAATGCATTAAGTGACCTAGTTTTTGACCCAGCAAGACCCATATTTGTTCTTGACCTAGATATCATTTAGACTCAACTTCTGACCAAATTCAGTGAAGATCAGATGAAAACTACTTCAAGTAGAGAGCGGACACCATGCTAAACGCTTGAAATTCATTAAGTGACCTTGTGACCTATTTTTTGACCCGCCAAGACACATATTTGTTCTTGACCTAGATATCATTTAGACACAACTTCTGACCGAATTCGGTGAAGATCGGATGAAAAATACTTCAATTAGAGAGCGGACACCATGCTAAATCCTTGAAATGCACTAAGTGACCCAGTGACCTAGTTTTTAACCCAGCATGACCCATATTCGGACTTGACCTAGATATCAACTAGATGCAACTACTGACCAAGTTTGGTGAAGATCGGATGAATACAATTTGAATTAGAGTCCGGACAAAGTGGCGCCGTTGAAAATGCACTAATTGACCCTATGACCTAGTTTTTGACCCGGCATGACCCATATTCGAACTTGGCCTAGATATCAACTAGATGCAACTGCTGACCAAGTTTGGTGAAGATCGGATGAATACAATTTGAATTAGAGTCCGGACAAAGTGATGCCTTCCGCCCGCCGCCCGCCGCCCGCCCGCCGCCCGCCCGCCCGCCAAGGGGTTTCACATAATACGTCCCGTATTTTATACGGGCGTATAAAAAGTGTTACTTTAAATGAAATGTTTTACACAGAGTTTAACCTCACTATACATTGACCGTAAAACGGATAGTATTTTAACCGTCAATTCCTAAATAAAGTACCTTGCCCCAAAGCCGGTTCCTATCTATACAGTTACATTCTTTCCGATAGTCAACAAAGCAGCAATGTATTTTTTCTTATTAGTTATTTGTCTCTGTTCTTACGAGTGCAATCTGTGTCTATGTAACCATAATTGTTTTTGAACCAAATTGGGGATACGTTAAAAAATGAATTTTCAACTGCCTTTTACTTTAGTCGCTCGTTCAAAACAATTAAGAGTAACAGCTTGTTAGTAAGGCTTTATGCGTTTATTTAAGCATTTGTTTTACAAAATATGAATAGACGACAATACTGATCTGTTGTCTCCGAATAACAATTGCAATATGAAAAAACGACATAACGCATAATATATCCCAGTTCTAACAATGAAATCCTGTATAAATAAATTATGAAGTATCTTTTGTACAAAACTAATAGATTTGTATTACGGCCTTTACCATTTATTAGCGTTTATTGAATTACAGTGAAACGTAAAATGCCAGTGAATACAAAACGATATCCAACACGATTGGCCAACAAGCCTTGTCGTTCGAAACCCATGAGCCAAACAGTTTATTTTAGCATCCGCTAGATAATCCAATACAAGTGCGAGTCGTTTTTCTGTGGCTGTGGCAGCTAACAATGAAGGATTGGATGGTATCATTACTAGTGTGGATTTCTGAGACAGATGCTTTGGTGGCGGAATAGTTCTGTGCAGTTTGTAAGAGGCTTGTTTGATGTGGAGCTCGGTGGATGCGAATATATAAGTAGTATGGTTACCTTCATTAAGTATGTAATATTTTTTATGCATTTCTATTAGATATAAAGCTTTGTTTCGTAAGCAATATAAAGAAGTGAAGTATTAACTTTTATATTGAATTTCGAATGTTCAAAATGCAAAACCATACATAACCACAAAGAATTTACAAGTAATATTCTACTAGGAGCGGGTGCTCTTGGTGTGTGATTGGAAGGTTTTATTTAAATATGCCGGTGATATTCTACATTGTCTTGTGTAAAATATTATTTTAGTGTCATGATTTTTTTTTTCTCATAGAGTCTTAATCTATAATGTACGCCCGGATGGCCGCCCATAAACCTAGAAAATACCGTGTTTTCACAAATGACACAAACAACATATTTTTACCACGATTTTTGTTGGCATTTAATTTCAGCATAAATAAATATTATATTTAACACAGATAATGTTTTTTTGTGAAATGTCATGCATTGAAGAAAAAAACAAGATTAAATACATAACACATGGGTACAAACACATTGTTCTGCCTACGACATGTTTTAATTTTAACTGAAAAGCAGTTTGTATATAATAATTATCCTAAGAACATTTATACAATTCTACGAGACTTAAGAATATAATGATATATTATTTAATGTGAATAATGTAAAAGGCTTTATTTGATAATTGGTTATTTTAAATCATTTGTATTATCGTGATTGTGTCAAGAATGCAAGAATGGCACAACGGATTGTTTGCCTTTATTCATACAATATATCATGTGTTCAAAAATTTATGTTAGCGTTGAGATACTTTTGTAAATGAAATTATTTATGCCAAAATGTTATTCGTGTGTATGCATATTCTTGAACAAAACTATAAGAAAATTATCATTGGATGGTAAGACATATTGTTTAAACATATTCCTTGAAATATTTCAGTGCGTATTATTCTCTTATTATTCACAATTTAATAATAAGTAATTTAAATATCATACAATATATTTTCTTTTATCGTTGTTTATCTGTTAGGTAAATTGGGAGTATTCCAGAAGAACGAATACAAGAAAGTTGCCTTATACCTGAACAGAACTTCACGAAATAGACCCCGATAACTTGTCGGTAATAACACAAATGGAGAATTATACGGCGACAAACACTTCATATGGCAACGTTTCTTCTCGTGGTGAAATCAAAGGATTCTATGAACATCCTGATAACGTAGTGGTCCTGCTCGTGAGTGTTTGCGGCATCGTCGTAAACGTTTGTTCCATCTTAGCAACGGCACACATTCCACGTGACATATGGACCACTTACAACAAGCTTATCATCAATTTGGCTGTCTCTGATATTCTGGTAGTCACAAATGTTTGTGTTAATCACATATCTGTTACACTCATGGAGAATAACGTTTGTTTGGGTATGCTCTCTACTGTGTTATTTAACATCGGCTTGACGTCAACACTGTTCAACCTGCTGTTAATGGCGGTAGACCACTTCTTAGCTATCATGTACGCGCTGAGGTACGACTACCTGATGTCAAACTTTCGCACCAATGTCGTCATTCTATTTGGCTGGATAATCAGCGTACTGGTCTCTGTGCTTGAAATATTTATAGTGCTTGCTGATATAAATGTGAAGTTCGACTCCAATTTTTGCATCAATATTCATGAAAACAACAAGATTAACTACGAATTTGTCATTGTGATATTTATATTCGTGGCACTAACCGCGCTGCTCGTGATTTACACCAGAATTTGCATTCGGGTGCGACGCCTTGTACGACAGGATAGACTATGTCAACGAACGGAGTCACATTCATACAAAGCCGTGAAAACAACTTTTCTGATAATTGGAACTTTTGCAGTTTGCTGGTGTCCGTTAGGTACCTATCATCTGTGGATTTTCTTCGTTGACGAAGAAGCATTGGATAAAATATCTATCGAGACGCTTTTTCGTTTAAACGCGATACTTTTAACATTCATGATTTCGAACACGATATGGGATCCTTTGATATATGCAAAACGAAGATCGGAAGTCCAACTGGGATACAGGCGGCTTTTCATGAAGCTTTTTTGCAGAAACTGGTCATCTTTAAATGGCAGAGGACCTACACGTATGCGAGCCAGGTTTATGTCCGACACCGTCCAAATATCGGATGACACAGTTCACCTGAATAACTGTTTACTGAAAACGGATTCAGTAACTGTCAGTTCTCAGTTGTCAACCTAATGATTGAGGTCATAACATTTCGATAACCTGATATTTTCTATGGAAGAAAGGAGCATCCGTCGCATGTGTACCTGCGCAAAAGGCAGTGAAAGCTGAACTCGAAGGTTTGATAGTTAATTTGACCAATCATAGCTTTATATCACTTAATCTATATTGGAATAAAGAAAACGTAAACATGAATGCATAGCATCGATTTTAATATATATGTGTAAAGTGTTGTGATTTACTTTTGTAAGTAGGTAGGAGTACCATTTAAATAGATCTAGCACCTCTTTGTATGAATTCGTGATGTCGTTTTGCTTAAAAAAAAATATTAACATATTATCTAATGAACTAATATAAAGAAGTGAAACTCCAGAAGCTGCAGCAGTATTGCATTTCTATCTTTATTTATGGCAAGGAACCAGTTGCCAAAACGGTTTTCCAAAAATAATTAAAATAGCAATACCGCTACAAGCCTATGAAGGCTGAAAATATAACAACATTTAAGAAGTGTACGGGGATACAAGTTACTGCATCCACGCAGCACACAATCAAACTGTTGTGGAAGCATTACGGTACAAGTACAATCAAACTTTATATTAAACACTTTTTTTTTAATTTGCACGTATACTATGACGAGTTTCTTATTCCTAATTAAGGCGATTGTCGTAATGCACCAATCGAAGATTCCAAAAACGAGACTCGCGATGTGCAGTTCTAATTGTTCTATAGTTGCTACAACTGTCTGTATATATTTTTCGGACAGTTAATGTGTATTATCTATAAATAATCATTATATGTACTTCTTGATAAACACAATTATTCGTCAAACATTATGATAAGTGTCATAATATTCCTAAAGAGTCACTTATGCGGAAACTATGCAATTGAAACTAGTGTTATTTTAGGGAGACAAGCAGTCGACGGATTGCAGTCAAATCTTGTCTAATAAATTATTCGATCATAATCTAGTATGAGCACATGGCCTATGTGTGGCCAGATTGTGTATATTAAGGTCCTACGTTTTACGTGACATCTGAACTTTTGTAAAATGCTCCCTGGTGTCAAATCATCTAGCAGCAACATGGGAGTATATGGGGAGCTAGGAAGGTATCCACTTTACATAAACACAATAGTTCGTATAATACAGTTCTGGTGTGAAGTCATCCAATCAATTAACATTATAATATATAAACTGTACGAACGCTTCGAAAGTATGAAAAATTGTAAACGTAATTGGGCATTAAATGTGAAGAAACTATTAGATACTTATGGATTTTCATACGTATGGTACAATCCCTCTTCTGTCAATCTCGATACCTTCCATATTGTTTTTTAAGTCTACGCCAAAAGATGTTTTTAAACAATCTTGGTACAATTCAATAAATAATAGCAACTCATTGATGACATACAAATTATCTTAATGCACGTTCGAATTTGAACCGTATCATGATTATTTGCCAAAATAATTGCGAGTTCGTTTCTCAAAATTACGATTATCAGCCATTGAAACAGATAGACATAACAATATAGAAAGATCTCAGCGCTTATGCACAAAATGTAATGTCAGGGATATTAAAGACGAGTACCATTTTATTATGATATGCCCATCCTGCACTTCACTACGAAAGCATTTCATCAAAGCTTACTATAACAAAAGACCAAGTATGTTTAAATGTGTTGAATTAATGGGAACTTCAAACAAAAAAAGAGTAAAAAACATGACCAAGTTCATATGCCAAGCCTTAACTCATGTCCAATTTATCCAATTTTGGATATAGTTGTTCAAATATTAATTATTTAATTTCTGTTCATCTTCTATATATTTTTGTAATATCAACTCGTCTCGTATAACGTTTTAATGACTGTACTATGTGTATAGGTTTCATACTCCTAATGTTTATGTATAAGTTCAGAATTTATGTTAGTTTCCAATTTACCTAATGTTGGATAATCATATAGTTGTTCAAATATTTACTAATTGATTTCTCTTCATCGTATATATATAAATATTTCTAACATTACACGCGACTTGTTTTCTAAAGACAAAGAAGGAAATCAAGTGTGGGTTATTCTGCAATAACTATTGGCGGAGCTTAATGTTTCGCAAATAGTTCCGAATAAATAAGGAAAATATTGCGGTAAAATGCACGTGCTAAAACCCGCTCTAAAAGAAATGTAATAAATGTAGCATGTATATAAATGTAATGAAACAACAAATGGTATATTTGGTGATAAGTGGCATGACCACGCCTACAAAGAATGTTATTTGTGAGATAACGTTATTAAGAAAACATTTATAGCATGTCAGTTTTTCAGTAGCATCAATAAACGTGACGTCATTTAGTTTCTACGATTTTTGTACTCAATTGAAGTGACGTCATTTGCAAAATGTTTATGAATGAAAACGACGTCATATGTTTGTACAATTCAATGACGTCACTAAATAGTGAACTTTGTACTAAGAAGGGCGGAGTATTGAAAAATATAGTTCACGTCCAAAAGCTACCAAATCAATCAGAATCGTGTTAGAATCGAAATAATAATTTTCTATGATGGTTTGTTGTCGAATAACCCACAGTAAGGAGTATAGATGCGTGTTATCAAACCACTAGTGCTTCGCACTCGTGATTTAATTCCTACGCAACCATACTCCTTACTGTGGGTTATTCAACAACAAACCACGATAGAAAAATATTATTTCTTAAATATTTTTTTAAATATCAATATTTTATGACTGTACTATGTTTATAGGTTTCATCCTCCTAATTGTTCTGTATAATTTCAGAATTCATGTTATTCATCCTCTATATATGTATGTATAACAAAACTCTAATATAAGGTTTGCGTAATTTTTTCAATTGTGTACAACAAAATCAAATGTTTGTACAATGTAATGCTTAAATTATTTATTATCAACACATTTTCCAATTTAACTGATCAGAGATATAGTTGTTCTTATATAAAGTGATTAATTTCTCTTCGTCAAATTGTTTTTATTAATACTAACTCGTCTTATATACCGTTTTAACAACTGTACTATGTTCATGTTTTTCATCCTCGAATTTGTCTGTACAAGTAAATTATTAAATTCATTTTATTCGTCATCTGTATATGTTAAACTAGTATCACTCAAATATTAAAGTTGCATGTTGTGTAACTTGCCCAAAAATAAATCTAATTTGTGTACAATTAAACATTTACATTTTTTTTAATATTTAATTTACAATTTAATGTTGTACATCTTAAATTTATGAATGTATGTATGATAATCATTACATGATCAATATGATACTTAGCTATATGTATGTGTACACCATAAAGATATGTAGAACTATTTGTAAATGACAAAAAAAAAGTTTTCGTCAATTAAACATTCTGTCCGTCTGTCTGTTTAAGATGACACATGGCAATTACTTTATCACCATGGTACCCCACTGATAAGTGCAGTAATCCAGGGGTGACTGCTCGCAATTTATGACCATGACTTCATGAAATTTGGAAACTAGTTAAGTAACATTTAAATATAATATAATATAATATAATATAATATAATATAATATAATATAATATAATATAATATAATATAATATAATATAAGAGAATAAGGTAGTGGCATCAAGTCTTAAACTTTTGTGCTATTTTCGTCTACTTTGTGATACATCGATGGAAAGTAATGGTCACGCCATTCTTTATGCTTAAGTGACAAAGATAATTGGTGGTTATTGGTTGCTTATTGATGCGTTTGACGCCTTGAGTATCATCGCTGTTTTTAATCGCTGCTAATTACAATGATGTCAATACAATATCCTTCAGATATTTATATAAAGACACAACCCATTGTTAGTTAACATAATTTGCCATCGCTGTTGCTTTCATGTTACTAAAAAGGAAATTACAGCAAGGAACACATGTCAATAAATATTTTCGCAAATAATGCGAACAACAATACCAATATGAATGCAGAAAAAAAAAACATACTTTTCTTCGAATCAATTGGAGATACACTTGTATTGCACACAACGAATTAACTGATAAAAATGCGAAAGATTTCTTTCAAATCATATATACTATAAGAAAATTCAACGCGACACATTTAATTTGTGCTAATCTCAATCTCTGATACAATTATCATTACGAACTTTATAAAAACATGAATATTGTTTTGAATATTAAATATATTATGTATAATGAACTGAGAAATGGTTAGAAATCCAAATAAACAAAATTGAGTTACAACATTGTATCCACTGCACATTAGGATGCCTCTATATAGGCAATCCTAGCTGCCTCATCGTCAGCCTCGCCATCTATTCGTTTTATCAATTAAAGGGGACTCCTACGTAACACGATATCGGGAATGAGTGAAAGGGTCTATTCAACCGATGTTAGCAACAATTAATTAGTTAGAGTATTCAGTCTCAAATTTATTCATCGCATTTCGTAGCGATTACAAAAGTTTATTCTAACTCCTCCATTTGTTAGCACGAGAAAAAGGTCAATGTGTAATGGCCATCGTTTACTATTGCATTAAAGGTTCTGCCAATTATTTATTTCCAAGAAATCGCTATTCAAAGTGTGTCAAAATATTAAAGTGAAACAATTAAACTATTCAATGACATTGCTCACTATTTTAATATGATTCATTATATTAGTAACAAGGCTTCTTACTGACCCATTACAGTGTAATACAGGGTCAGTTAATTGATTTTGGGCGATAACATAGTGCGGGATCAGTACGAAGTCGTGTAACGAATTTTTCTTTCCAAGTACCCTTCATACTCCATTATCAACGTTTTAACAGGAGAAACATTCGCTTTTCTGTATTATATCACGTATTCTTCTGTAAATCCGTGACGTCATTTAACGTTACTACACTTATATGAAACTCTAACCTCCTAATAATGAAACAATACACGATTATTATGTACGAAGTTAGATAAATGTGTATATAATAATCGTTATAATGTACACTACCAAACAGAGTACTGTGCACTATTTAAATCGTATATTTTACAAAGTGATTATTGTCCAGCTATTCGTTACCATGGTGTTGGTCTTTGTTTGTTTCTATTAAACAATTAATCACTGTACATATTGATCGGAATTATAACGTTAATCACCACCTAGTAAAACTATCTCAAAGGAGCCTGTAATACTTATGAGAAATATTTAATTCATCTTTTCAAAAAACAACCAAAGGACATATTTAGATGGAGCTGTTGTTTCTCCAAATTAAAACAAGATCATAAATAAACGTCCGGCCAATCAGAACTAACATTGACATCCGGACATTTACTTGCTCACAAAATACCAAGCTCCCTTGATACTTATTTCTGATTTTCCTATTGATAAGGATGTTTTTTATAGCCTTTTAAATTGTCAATCAGTCAACTTAACTGTTCCTTTAACATTTACTTCAGTAGAAACTTCCCAACAGACTTTCAACGCCGTCGGCGCTCTCGTTTGTTTATTTAACATACATTGCTAATAAGTAGCCGCCTGCTTCTTTCATGCATTTGACAGTTTGTCGAAAGTGTAAGAGGTTGCCTTTAAATTTTAGGAGCTCGCGATAAATGTACTAATTGCCGAAAATATCGAAGAAAAGTTGTTTGTTGTTGGAACTTGTATATTGATTATTTGTCTGGTACCTTTTTCTTTTAAGTTTTCAGTCTTAGATAAATATCAGATGCCATTTATATCCCATTATTAAACTATTTTAAATATGTTTCATAGTCATCGTTCTTATTTTGCTTGTTTTAATGCATGCATTCGCTTTGTTCTATATCTATGACATGTTATTATTTTGATTTTGCAAATCTGTGAGTAAGTACCTTTAAATATTTAATCGTGGAACTGCATAAGTAATTGCAATACCTTTGTGTATAGACTTTAATATGTGCATTTGATCAGTTTAAACAAGATAACTTTATCAGCTAATTAGATTACACAATTTCGCACTTGATTTGTTTTTAACTGACATTTCTGCAAATGTTGTTTGTTACAATTTGTGTGTCGCACGTTTGAGTGCTAAATAAATGTTGCTGGTTTTGTTCATCCTGTTGTTGATATTGTTTTGAATTGTCTCACCTGGTCCCAATGACGATATTTCCCCAAGAACGTATATGAATTCTACACAGTATGACTTATATACTAGAATTCGTTCTTGAAGTTTAAACAGTCCCTCAACACAGTTTTGATTTAGTGTACCGTGTTTCAAATTAAGTAGCGTAGGGTTATACTTAACGTCGATCAATAAAGCAGTTTGTCTGTATGTAATGAAGATAAATTTATTAGAAACCGTTATTGTCCGCGCTCTGTCCGTCAGTCTGTCAGTCTGTCAGTCAGTCTGCCAGTCTGTCACACTTTTCTGGATCCTGCGATAACTTTAAAAGTTCTTCATATTTTTCATGAAACTTGAAACATGGAAAGATGGCAATATGGACATTATGCACGTCATTTAATTTTGTTCCTACGTCAAACATTCTGGTTGCTATGGCAACAAATATATTTAAAAAAAATCTGACAATGGTGGAGCCGGTAGGGGACATATATAGCTTGGCAATAGTCTTGTTTAAATATACTTTAGCAAAGGCTGCGAAGCAAATATTTAGGAAAGACCATTGAATAAGACTGATTTGTAGAACATACCTAAATAAACCAAGTTGTATATACAGTACTGAAATTCCAATATACTTGTAAAAATCTGTAAGCTTTATATTGTTTCTCAACCATAAGCTATTTTTTTCCGGTAAGCATGTGTGTTTGTCATTGACGTTACAACAAACAAACCTATATTCTGTTTCAAATAAAAAANAATAAAAAAAAAAAAAAAAAAAAAAAAAAAAAAAAAAAAACACGTCATTACTATTTAGTGGTTTTGCATAAAATTTAAGTTTGTGAAGAGATCGCGCATGTAAACTCCATTCGTTTATTGGATTTGACTAAAATCAAATGGGAAAGCATGATCTATTTTCTTTTTTATCAATTTATTTTCATCATCTTTGAATGGTAACCGGTATTACACATTCTATTTTACATTTTTAAACATACTCTGAAAGTTTTGTAATGCATGATTAATAAGGAACAAAACTTAGAAAGTTGAAATAATCAACGACCCGCAGCAACATTGTTGAACATCTTCTGCAAGTTAAAATGAAATCGAATCAAATGGCTTTATTACAAACTCACCAGCATGGTTCTAGTATGATCTGCTTGCATGCATTATCTAGCGGAAATTTAGTCCATGATGCAAAAGGTATATTTTATAAACGTTCAACATATTTAACAACAAATACACAATTAACAAATGCGAAATCACCTTATGAATGGGCTGTAAAAAAACAACACATAAATATATAAGTATATAAGGTTTGAAAGTTTTGAAAAGAAAATACAAATAGTCGCACTCTTTTCATACGGTATTTAAACAAAGCATATTTGCGTCGCAAAAATGGTTCCAATTTTATTATGATTATTTCGTGACGAATTCTTTGGCATGTAGATTTACTGAAAAAAACGAGATTGCGATGTATATCATGTATATAATGACTTATAATTGTACATTATATAAACTTTTTTGAGAAATGGCCACTATCAATACCACATTAGAAAGTATATGATATTTTTATCGCGCAATAAAGATGTCAGATTCGCATATATTGTACGCTTTGATGCAATCAAGAAGAACACTTGTGTAAGGCATGTAGTAGATAAACCTTACACCTCGTACAATCTATTTTGATTTCTTTCCAGACCTTTAAAATTTAGAAAACAAATATCGAGGAAACTTTTACATATATAATATTTCATTATAATCAATTGTAATATGTACCTAAGTCAATCACTATAGAATTTGGATATTAATTTCCTTACGTAATGTGTCGCAATCTTATAGACCTAATGCTCCATGTTGCAGTACATTATTATTAATTTTTGTATAGTGCAATTCATGGAAATACCAAATCAACGTGACTTTGTGGGACGAGTATACATCGGACTTAATGCATATTTTTATTAACAAAAAAAACGTGAAAACGCAAGATTTTAAAATATTAATTTCTGTTTTGTCATTTAGAATAATCTTCCGAACCGAGAGCCTTAGTTGTAACAATTATAATAATTGACGCGCATAAGTTATTCATTGCTACATATTTATTTTAAACTATTTGCCACCCAATATAATATGTAAATCGGTTCTGAGACTCAGGGTTTATTGCAAAAAGACTTCGACTTGCTCCATGGTCCAACCTGAAGTTTATGCTATTGGTATTCATAACTCGCCAACTGAAAGGCAGATTGTCCAATCTAAATTCTGATGCTTTTTTTCTAAATTATAACAAAATACACCAGCAACTCATTTGTAATTGTGACTATATTCAATAAAGCCTTTTTATAACATGCTATACCTTGTTTTCAATGTTATACAGACATTACGTTTTTTTTTTATATTACACATGCGTAATACAACATTTGTAAGCGTTTTCATTGGCTACAGAATCAATAACTAACCAATCGCATGGCTTTATTTTGGTGAAATGACGTCGTCAACATGAAATGACGTCACGATAGTAAACAACTTTAAGATCTATCCGCATTTGTTTGGTCAATTAAGATGTATTTTATTTAGTTTAAAAGCATGTGATAAAAAAGATCTGACACTCGTTGTCATATCATACCATATTTTATTTAACTCGTCCAGGAAATTCGTTAGTAAGCTCGCCAAAGGCTCGCTTACTAACATAATTCCTGAACTCGTTTAATAAAATATGGTATGATATGACAACTCATGTCAGATCCTATATGAATAAAGCACATGCTTTTGAACAAATGAATGGTTTAAATGTAACACATGTGTTAAAACAAATGTCGCTGAGATCTATGTGGAAATGCATGACATGTTAAATGCTATTTGTTTTGGGATATAAAGAATTTACCGAAAGTCATCAATAATATTCAACCGATATATTATAAAGCGTCCCGTGTTGCTACATATGACGTCTAAAACAGCTTTCTTTACCTATCAAAGTTGAAAATAAATAATAGTGTCTGTAACGTGTTTGTTAATGTAAGAATATATAAAAATGAATACTGATTGAACATATTAAACACATTCTTATCATTCCGAATTTGTTTCTGAATGAACAGATTTGATTTGTAAGTACATGTAGCTTTTAACAAATTACGACGTAATCGGTTGTAAAGCGAAGCCCGGGGAGTGGCGTTTACGTCACCACCGAATGCATTTTACTCTCAATGTAGGTCACCCGGTGTGCATAACTATGTTTTTAAGTTTTTAATGCTTTTCAGAATATGAATATCGTTTTGAGTGAAATAACAAGATTATAATTAAAAACGATTGTTAGATTTGTTTATTCCTCGAAACAATGAAACATGTACTATTTGATGTAACAAAACATACGCATATACAACAAAGCATTCTTATTTAATTTGGCCTTTTACAACCGTTACATCAATATTTCTGTTTCTTCCAGAATTGCATGACGATGTAATGGCGCCAGTGTCGCAATTGGTGTTTTATTTGTGCAGTTACTTCATCACTTTTTTAACAATAAAAACAAATCTATATCTAATAAACTGACACAAAATACCTAAAACAAAAAAAACAAAAAAATTGACTATCACAGCGTTAATAATGTTTTATTATATGGTCAATAAATGAAAATTTATGTTCTCAATTGGGAGGCCGTTGTGTTATATCGACGTCGGCATGAATGAACAGAACAGAACAAAAATGTACTACTACGTGTACATAGTACATCGTCAGTCTTAACCATGTAATAGTACACATATCAACAGGACATGTGAATAGGAGGTGATCATAAAGTTATAAGTAGCATACATTCAATCTAACGTAATGCAGGAAAGTACTTTGAGAAAAAAGAATAACATGTGTACAACACATTTAGATGGCAGGGTGGCTATCTTGTTTTTAATATTTATTGAAATATACTTAAATTGAAAATTGATTATCTTGCGCATACAATGTGGATTAAATTTTCTGATAATAATAGTCAGAAATAACACACATAATTTGCAAATATTCCATATGGCAGCAAATTAAACAATCAGACACGTCTGTTTTACATCTGTATGTAAAACAAAATCTTATTTGTATACATCAAATGTTGGAAATGTAACGTATAACAAATACCATATGGTTCATTATGCTCATAGTTATAATAGTAAGTAGCGAATAGCTATCTGATTGTTAGGATTTATATAGTTAAGCTTCGTTTCCTATGATTCAGGTATTTAGATTTAATGAGAGGCTTTGAACTGTTCAGTAACAAAATATTGTCAACTTTTTTCAGCAT
>VMBQ01001031.1:96782-109329 GCA_007657795.1 Dreissena rostriformis | reverse complement strand
ATATATATATATATATATATATATCACATAAACAATCGAACAAGCGAACCCGCGGATGCATACGTTCAGGTTACATTTAACAGCTTCTGGCCAAGCTCAGTGTGATTAACATTCAAAAGCGTAGATCCTTTTTGAAACACTATGTTTTGTTTTGCAATTCGTGTCGTATGATACTGTGTACAAGTTATTATTCATAAACCTTAAACAGAACCCATTCAGTTGTTAACAAGTTTGCACTGTCTCTCGACACAGTTAACAATTACCCGTATACAATGTATTCATAATGTTCTAAGAACGAATGTATTGTAAACAAACAGACGTCCTTTAACAATCATTTCTTAGTAATACCGATGTAAACATTGTGTGAAAAACTCAGCTAGTTAAAAATGAAAATAAATAGGTCCCTAGTGTCTCCGTTCTTCTGTATTCATGGTTTTACATGAGCCGTAGAGGGAGTGGATAATTATGATTGATTACAAAATTAATGCGATGACGCGTTGATCTTGTCCAAAGGTAATCTGAATAAATAAATAAGGATAATTAGTCTCGTCATAACAGTTGGGAAACCTGAAAGTCTATATTTGTGTTTTACATGCGTTTCATTATTGCATCCATTGTTAGACCTTGAGACCTCTGTTCAGTTAAGTTTCAAATGAAAATGCTCAATATTTATACAGGAATGTGTAATTTGTATGTGGTATATGTTGGTCTTTTATAATTAAGACCCTTCGCAATCAATTTAATGTTAATCAATATTATTGTCGTACTTTAAAGAAACATTTAAACAAAAATCAAAATTTTAGTAACTATTTTGCGATCGTCGTTGTTTCATTGGTCAGGTATAATTCACATTTAAACAGCGAATGCCTCTGTAGCTCTTCGTGTACTTAAAGATCAAATTAGCAGAAGACACTGCACATAAAATGAATAGCGATTAAGCATTAAACATCTTTGCAAGTTGTCAATTCATTGTTCTTCTCGTTTGTTTAATTAATCAAGGCATTTTATCGAACATATGTATGTAGTGAATTCGTCTGTCTGTCGAAGTTATTGAATGGTCATAGCATTTGCGATCGAAATCAAATACCACTGCGCAGCAACCGACTTATATTGAAATGGTGGGTAAGCTTTCAATGACAGAACATATCACTTTGTTGACATACATGTCATTATCTGCTGCATTTATTATATGTTATTTATGATTTCCTTCCGTCTTTCTTGGTACAATATTCTGTTTGCCGGAAATTTTAGTTTAACAGTCATTGTCTTATGCACGCCTTTTCAGGACTTTTTAGTTGCTGGGAACTTTATGGCATACAATTTAAAATGACTTTGGCTTCAGAAGGCTAATAAATGCATGTTAACAAAAGGTAAACATGTTTGTCTTCAGTTTACTAGATCGCGCGTTTTAGCATGTGCATTTTACCGAAAGATTTCTTGGAATTTGCGGAACTACTTTCACTACATTAGGCTCCGCCCAGAGTTTGTTGTAAAATATACCATTCGTATTTCCCTTATGTGTCGTGGTAGGGTTGCATTGTTTGAATGTTGTTTTTTTTTTTCGAATAACGCCGCTCTCATAACAATTATGTACCGTAATATAATATCATTTACAACAGCCGTTTAGTATTTCAGACATCATTCATATTTTCTGTTGTTTATATACAAAAGCATTCGTCCTTGCTCAACGTTTTAAATTATTTTGTTGTTCTATTTATTATTAATTATGTATGATCTCACATCATAAGGATACATGTTGTGTAGCGAAAAATGATAAACATTTGTAAATAACATACATGTATATTATTAATATTGCTTTTAGTGAGTTAAATGGAAATACCGGTAGTGTAGATCATTGAATTTCGTAAATTGAATTTAATATTTTGATGTGCGTTGATCGACAAGAAATTTAATACGTAGCAAAGGACCGTTGAGAACGTAATGTACGCGTTAAAGTGGATAGAATAGAAGAGTCAGATTGGATATGATTAATGGCTGGCTTTATGAAAGAAACTCATTTGTTTTCCACGAGACATGCTATTGAAGAAAAACACTATAGTTCTCCAAGTCTTGTCGTCTATGGTCACATAAGTTGGCACTTTAAGAAGGTGTCTATAGACTACCAGACGTGTGTTGAGTAGATTTGTATCGAGTGTAAATGGATTCACCCATATGGTAAGTGCCTAATGTGAAGAACATCGGTTTAAACGTCAAGAATAAGACAAGTTAGTAGGTTAGAGTTGATGGGGAGATGGAACCAGCGACTCTTGAATTATTGTGCTTTGAAATACTAGTTACTAACTAGTGTGGTCACATGCAACTAGATATGGCGACTTATGGTTCTAGTTTAATAGCTAACTACATGTACATGAAGACCAAGCGTGGTGATAAGGTGCTTAATAAAATTTAACGCATCGAAGCCGAGAAGATTTTATCCCAAATGTTATAATATTATTGCGTATACTATTGTTTAAGTATTGATACAATTTTAAAAACAAATGTATTGTAATTATTTTAGATACAATATGTGCATTTTTTCTTGTATTTCCCATTAAGTGGTGCACAGACTTACCATAGAATCCTCGCGTACGGACGTAGTAACTATCGTGTGTACGGAAATGAGTCCGATTTTTTATTGTAACCAGACTTGGCGAAAGTATAACCCTGCAGTCTACAGTCTTAAACATCAAAGTGAGTAACGAACATCAATATTACCCTGCACATAGGTCGAGAAAAGAATAATATAACGAGCGTCATTAACGGAAAACATATCTTCCTGTACCGGTAAATGAAGATTATTTATTAAGAGAGTGTAGCACTGCACAGCTCAATGTTTAAGTATAGTGTAACCATTAGCCAAGTCTCTGTACGGATACTGAGATTTAGAGGTTTTATATAACATTGGAAAACATTAATAACACATTATAATAATTTTAATATAAAACACCGACTTTATAATCATTTTACAAGAACATTCCACACACAATGAATAGTGTATTTATCATAGTGAAATTTCATCACTTAATTTCTTGTCATATAATTAAATGGCAACTTCAGTTGCAAAAGCAGCAAAAAACTTGTATTATAGCTACATAAAAAGCAATATTATCACTCACACACTTTGCAGTGAAAAGTTTGAATTATTCAATATTATATTCATGTAGTAAATTAATGATATATTGAAATTTAAGTTTATAATCTTTGTCTGTAAAAGAGGTTGATAATAAACACTGTTAATAAAATTTTGAAGACCTTTTTGCACGACATACCTGTATTCGGCGAAAGTGTTGTTCACGTATTGTAATCTATTATCGGGTAAATGAAGAAATATTGGACACAAGAAGAACATCTTCATTATTTATGTGGAGCGAAACATGTTCATACTATTAAAACATAAGAGCGTTTAATGCATGTTCAAAGTCAATGTGTGTTGTACTCGTACACGGATATTTATTACACATGTAATTCTGATTAAAGCGTAACTTTTGAGATCAGATACAATTAAAACAGGCGTAAGACTTATTTTTTTTCTATCTGATTTTTTTTATCACTATATGATTGCTGAAATATAATATAAATTCGTGGGGAATATTACTAGGAAATACGGTGGACATGCCGCTTTATGAAGGTCACGTTGTATGGGAAGTATTAAGGGGAAATATGTGGTAATGCCGCTTTCGGAATGTCAAATCGGTGGGGAATTTAACAGGGAAATACGGAAGATATGCCTCTTTATGAAGGTCACATTGTATGGGTATATCATATGACATAACACATTCACTCTAAGAAGCCATTTGTCTGATGAGTTGAGCTTTCTGCCATTTCTACTTCTTTCCAACAATTTGAATAGTATTGTCATGTCTGAAAATAAGAAATATAAGCTAGATATTGTTTTCAAAATATGTCATTTCCTTAAACGGTTTATATTTATTTAACTTATAGACGGATCGCTACTATGATAAACATTGAAATATAAATGCATGCCAACACATTATTTTAAAGTTATTGAGTACATCTGAACATATTCAGTATCATGTACAATAAATGCGTCATAACAAGGTTAACATTCGACATTAATCTCATAATATTGAAACATCCTAATCTATATGTCCAGGTCTCAGCTAGACCATAAGCATCATACAACGTGTATCAACATAGAAAAGGAAAACACACAAAAATCATCATACAAGAAATTAAAAATTAAACAAAATACAGAAAACAAAAATAAACAATTTTAAAGGGCATAGAAAGCCAGAAGGGCTAATCTGTCTTATTTACACATTCATTTGCTGACAGGACATCACGGCTTTAGTCGACCAAATATGTAATTGATTTTCACGTGATGACGTACCTGATTTCACAGACGGGGTGGTGTGCAGCCGCGCAAGGGGCGTCATGCCAACCGTTGAACTTCTGGCTGCCGCCCGCTTCCGGTCTGCTCGCGATCACCGCGCAGTCCTCGTCGCCTTCACTTCCGGGTTGACCGGGGTACCTCAAATATATGTGCATAATTTGATAACATTATGTCCCATATTGCCACGGTAAAAGACAAAATAGCGTTTAAGGTCATGGCGGCTTAAGGCGCGCAATCGAGGTCTGGTACAGAATAAAAGCTGTGACAGGTTTGATAGTTAGGGTATAATATGCATTTGTCTGTATTTCCAGAAGGAGGGTGCATCTTTTTTTACACATTGGTGGTGTAATTTGTATTCATATAAGTAGGAATTTCGCGCGCGGTCAAGTGGTCGCTGGTATTGAAAATAGAGAATATATGGTTGGTGACAATTGATATCATGCGATATTTTGGGCTTCATAAGCTCTCTGTGAGACATATCCACTATATAATAGTGTGATCATCTTCTATGAAAAAAAGGCCATTTTGTTGCACAAAGGGCAATTTGGCATTCTACATGAAAAAAGGGGCAATAACTCAATATACTAGTTTACCGGTGGAAATAATAATATTCTACCGAGATTTTATGGTAAAGCACTATCTGTGTAAGTTTGGTGAAGATTGACTAAACAGTTAAGTCTCTTTCGCAATAGTGGTCCCAATGTGTATTCTATACGAATAACGACGAAGCCTGAAATGTCCCATATACTGAAAAGTGAAACATTCTTCTGTGTTCCTAGCGCATAACCCTTATTTAGATGTGTCAAAGGACAACGAATAATAAATAAGGTCCTGTGAGCCCCAAATATTTTCGAAAAATCTGAATCATATGATCGTCTAAAGCCTCAGGTTTTACGAGCATCTGAAGAACAAAATGCCATAGTCTACTATTGAGCCGCGCCCTGGGAAAACTGGGCTACTTGCATATGCGTAAAGTCTCGCCCAGATTAGCCTGTGCAGTGTGCACAGAATTATCAGGGACGACCCGTCCCGCGTTTACTGGATTTTCATTCGGAAGAAACTTCCTTTAAACATTTCAGAATAGCGAAAGGTATCGTCACTGATTAGCCTGTCCGGACTGCGTAGGCTCATATGGAACGATACTTGACGCACATGCATTAAGTCAATGCAAGAGCTTACTATTACTTACCATCCGGTATACTCCAAGGGCTGGTCATTAGTGTACCAAGTCCAGACCCCCTCCACCATCTGATCGTTGGCACCGAGCCAGAACTCTTCACCGGGATGCTGGCTTGCTATGGAGAAAATTCCGACGATGTGAATGGAAAATAATTTGAATAATATTACAATTCGCGCACATATATTCAAGGGACGTAATTCTTAACCACATGGTGCAATTGCAATTTTGCAGTTGTTACCCCTTTACTTTCACTGATAATAAAAAATGGCATTCTCTATTTTAAACCTCATTGATTATTGAATACGAGCTGTTTGCAAAATCATATTTATTTTTCCTTGAAACATATCTTTTGGAAGAACAACATGAATAACGACCNCCCCCCCCCCAAAAAAAAAAAAAACAACATGAATAACAACACCACTGAAATAGCAACAGCAAACACAGCAACAACGGCATAACCCACAACATCATTAACAACAACGTTGACATTGACAACAGCGTAATTAACTACATCATAAACAAAAAGATTAACATTGACAACAGAAGAAGCAGTAAAAACATTAGCAGTACAACAACATAAATTATAGCAAAAACAAAAACAACCATAGCCTCAAAAATAACAAAAGAGACAGCAACACAAACAATACAAGTAAGAACCTCAAAAATTGCCTAAATACTATCACCTTCAAACCTTAAGAAAAAATATGAAGGTCGCCGTGACAAAGTTGATATGGTGTCCGCTAGCGACCGGGATGTCACGGGTTCGATCCTCACTGTGGGAGCGTTCTGTAGAAAGGTACTGGTTCTACCCAGGAAACGGACTCGGGAACATTTCAATAAGACATCGGCTTTCGATGCAATCGAGCTTAAATAAAAAGGTTTAAATAAAAAAAGTACATATCTTACATTGTCTGTAGAGCCTCTCGAGGTGAGACCGGATAAAGGAGTCTTCGTCCTTGGTTTCTATGGTAACCAGAAGTGCGTGGTGCAGCTCGCAGTGGTGCTAGCAACAGGGGAAACGAATATATGACATAAGCATGAACAGCATAGAAGCACGGAAGCAACAGCTGTAAAAGTACTGGACTTTGAAATGATATGTACGAGTATTTAAAATTAAGGCTGGTATGTGTTTGAGTTATTATATGTACAAATTGAAATCAACGGAACTATATTTCGGTTCAAAATTCAACGATAATCGGAAATGTATTATGTATATGTAATGTGAACTAATTTCCCATTTAGAATTTTACCATTTTTAAATTTAAAAAAAAAATCCCTGACATTTTAAAGAACTTTTTACAACAACTACGAAACAAAATGTTGACCATACAACTGCCTCCGTCCAATCGACGCTGACGTTGTCGCTGACGTAATAGCACGAGCCACGGAACGTGGTCCAGCCGTCCGGACAATGTTGCATGGGACACTCGCAGTCCTGGCCCCTGACTCGGTCCGTCGCCAATAGCAACGCTGGAACGGTTGAACGAGAATTACAGCATTGAATAAAGTTTTCAGTCTTTTTTGTGCAGTGTTCACAAACACACCAGGTTAGTTTTTTTGTGTAAAAAAAGATGTATTATGCAGAAAAAAATAGCGGACGAAATTAAAAACTCCAGTGTTTTCTCTTAAATGATTTAAAACGTCATGAACATTGCTCAAACGGGGGAAGGTATAAAACTAGTATTATATAATACTGATTAGTTTCGGTTGCATTTATCTATAGATGTATGATCTAAAATTATGCTATACAAGTGGTAAAGTCCATATCCGATAGTAGTGTGTTTTGAGATTTTCGGTTATTTAATTTGATGGCATCCTAACCATTTATGGTTAACAAACACGCTATTGGTATGAGTTGTATAATTCTCATTCTTTATGAATTGCAGCTTCAACAAACGTACACAACAGGTATTTGTGTGTGCCAGTTAATATCTCGCGGGACGGCTACTCATCAGATCGAAGTCAGCTTCGTGTGCGTAAGAAAACTCGCATAGATTTCAGGTGTCGATCTCAAATTAAATTTGCAAAACAAACTGTTGAGAAATGTCAGATAAGTTGTTCGAGGTCGGGATCTTATCTTAAAAGAGTGTATATTCCGTTATGTGTCTACAACTAAAAACGTTGTGTTTGTTCTTTGCAAAGAAGGAAAATCAGAACTAGAATAGATCAGTAACATTTCTAAAGATAGAAAAGTTTGTATTGTGTGTGAACTATAGTATATACTACTTAATTCACTCTTATTTACATGGGAAAACAATATTTAATATTGTTAAATATATCGAGGCTTCTCACACGGGTTGTCAAATTTATCACATGTTCTCCATAAATGTATCATAGAAACAAATCGCATGCATTATAAATATCAACTTACTTAATATAAAGTACAATTCCTTCATATTTGTTTTAATCAATACAATAATTAAGGTTAACTTTATATAATATTTTATGTTAATTTAACACTTTAATTGTCATTAAAATTAATGAAAGAAACACACTGCCGATGGATTGATAAGAAATGTTTACTAATTGCATGTAGTTATGCGCGAAGTTTATCTCGTTTCCACAAGTGAGTAAGAACAGGGCATTAGTTAGTTCATGTAACAAAAATCTAATAAAAATACCGTGATACCACACCATAAGCCACATTTATAACTCTATCTTAAGGACTCGTGTTTATCTTTACAATGTTTAGACCAATTTAGAAGCTTTGTCACGTGCGACAAAAGCTAGGTCACCAGGTAAAATGTTAGTAAAACCGTGTTACCAATCTAATAGACGCATATATGACTCAATACTGATTAAACTTGGTTATAATGTTTATCTTGACACCATCTATGTAAATCTGGATCACATGCGTCCACAAAATAGGTCACCAGATCAAATATAAAATAGACATATAGTTACCAGTCTAGAAGCGATAGTTTTGAATCAATCTAAATCAAACTTGGTCAGAAAATGACAATATCTAGGCCAAGTCCCATGTTGGGTTATATACGTCTAAAAACTAAGTCACCATGTCATTTATAGATAAAATTTGGCGACTAATAAAGTTTACTCCATTCGTTTCAAGATACCGAATTTACATACCTACCATCACTAAAATATTTTTTTTATAAAGCTGTATTTACTTTTCGCATGTCTGGTAAGTATATATATATTTTGTTTATTTTGTTTTAAAACATTTTTGTAAATTTCATATTAAATATAAAGTTTGAGTTCCTCAACAAAACATTGTAATGAACGTGCAATCCTATTTCCAATTTAAACAATATTATAACTCGTTAAAAAGTCATTCCATCAAAATGTATATGTCTAAAAAGTCTGCAAGCTGTTATCTATGCTTATCACTGGTTGCGGTCTGACATCCATGGTATTTGAGGTTTTGGGACCACTATCTAGGGAGTAACAGCTGTTAGAATGAAACACGATGTTAGACGATTATTTCAACGACATTTAAAAAGGCATTACTCAATACTGCTGTAGCAAAAAAATTAATGTAGTGTAGATGGAGCATAATGAATAAAATTAAAAGAGGATATGATTTGTGAGAATTATAATTAATTTACTGCATTGGATGAACTGTGTTTTAAACGGGTGTGGAGAAATTAATTTTGTTTGATGGACTTTAAACGGGAGGTGTCTTTACAGGTATTATTTGTTAATTGATTGAACTGGGGGCTCTATGAACCAAGCGAATTGAGCTAACTGAGGGTGATAGTTTTGCCCAAGTCGCCCTCTAGACAGACATATTAAGTAATGGTAGAAACACCCATTAACAAGTAATATATCAGTTAATAGTGTTTCACACAAGCACCACTCAGTTCTTTATCATGTTCAATGCTCATGTCTGAAGAAAATAGCGGTAAACTGAACAAAATTGTTCTGATCACTTAAAAGAACCATGGTTGCCCAGCGTTATGTCGGTTAAATAAACATTACTCTAAAATGGTTATTATGATTCTTATAATATAGACATAAAACATTCAAAACTTGAATACAATTGATCATAATAACAGCCATACAACTCATTAAGAAAGATGAAATGGCATTAAACGTTGAGGAAAACGTCACATTAACAATCGATGAATCCGTCTTCATCTGTCAGATATGCATGGACATGTTTGACAGCCCGAGGATATTGCCATGTCAACATAACCTCTGTAAAAAGTGCCTTAGAACGTTGGCGTGGAAACACTGCGTGCTTTCCGGAAAGCAATTGATAAAGAAGACTAATTTCCCGTGTCCATCATGTCGACATGAGTGCAGGCTTGGTAAAGTTGGAGAAGTCATAACGACGGACAAACTGTTTGTACGGTTTCCTGAAAATAGGCTGTTAAAGCAGCTACAGCAAAAGCGAAACGAACCATTAAATCATGTGATCGAAGATCCACAAATAAAACGGATGCAAGTATCTTCAAGTTGCCAGACTGTGAATGAAGACGAGGTACAAACGGGATTAAACCGCAAATTAAGCCTATTTCAGTGTTGGACATATAGTCAGTTATTGGAAGTAATGTTACATTTGTGTATAGGATATCCCATCATGATGGATAAAAGTGATAAATTTTTTAAGAAATTTGTAATATTACAGATAATAACTAAGTTATGCGATATTTCAAAAGCATTATTGCAACCATTTTCAAATAAGCGAAATTGCGATATTCGTGAAATGTTAGCAACAATCGAACACGATGAAAACTTTATTCGTCGGGTTGCAATTTCAGGAGAGACAGATTTTATTCAAATGGACGTGTTGACAACTTTTTGTACAGGCAAAACAAAAGACCGAGGCACACAGACAGACACACAGTTGCATATATTGTTATGTCGTATACTTATGGTTATTTGCATATTGTTATATTGCTATGGAGTTTTGTATTATGCTGTTATGAATGTATGAACTTGTAAAGAGAGTTTTCTTTCCTCAGAAGCATTGCATTAGGTCTAACACTATTGATGCATTTGCATTATATATTGTGTTATTAAAATTGCGTGTTTGGAATGTATTTTTGCTTGCAAGGAAGGTTGCTTATTGACAGCATAATACATATAACGGTCAATGCTTAAAGATGGTTCGCACTTTGTTGATCATATGATGAAAAACGAATGTATTTAAATATTTAATTAATTGAAGATGTTTAACCATTTACTTAATTACTTAAATGTACCGTTGTTGTTATGTTCGAATAAACACTGGAAGTGACAATGTCATTTGTCTTTTGTTTAGACACTTTTTTAGTCAACATGTTGACAAATTGATAATCCTATTAATTCAACACCGGAATGTAACTGTTATTATCTTAATTGTTTGAAACTTAAGAAAGGATAACCCAATCAGCGTTAAGGACAAATATGTGTTCGACTAAAGTGCGAATATGTTCGACTCGTGGGTATCGATAATCCACAATTTTTAAAATAAAAAATAATTTGGGAAGCACACTGTTATTTAAAGAAATAGAGTAAAGAGATAAGACACAAATTTCCTGCACCAGCGGAGTCCCGACATTGAACAAAGAATTTGTTATTTTAGAAGTGTGTCGTTTACCTTTTCGACTCAAGGGCGAGTTATCCTAACTTTGATCTTTTTATTTGTCTTTTATTTCAATCTGACATTGACAATGGCAAGGCATTCAGCTATTTGTTGTTTAATATATCACATAATGGTTAATGTTATGTGCTTCTATGACACTAATCTAGAAAACACCCATTTAGGAAACTTATTTTTTCTTCAAAAATAATAAACCAAATACAAAACAAACAGGTTAGTTATAATTATATTATTAAGGAGATTTAAAGAACCGGAAGGTTTCGATGCGTCTATTGCAAAGCTTCACATGACACAGAGATTAACACACGCAATCGGAATGATTCAATCTGAACTACATAACCCAAAATCACAACTTGCATATCCCCGCACACACACGACATCATTAGCAAAATTTTATCTGAAGCACTCGGAAGTAAAATTCCTTCAGTTGACTTGTTTGTGACCAAACGCAGATGTTCATTTTCTTACGCGAAAGGCTTGGAATGATCAGAACTCGATCACTGACCTGTCTGGTGCATGATCAGTTTCAAGCAAAGGGGTATAATTTTACCAAACTTTGTAGAAGACCAAAATTTAATGTCAAGTACCAAATATAAATTCAATTTATAACATTTAAACCCCCACAATCTCAGACAGAGCATATTTGACCACAGGGGAATGAATTCTTGAATGAATGAATGATTCTTTCTTATCCATATATGATTGCTGATTAACAACTGATGTTAACAATGCCTTCAAAAATCTTTTGATTTCAACAAGCAAAAATGAATCCAAACTTTCGGAGAATCAAAATGAATCCGATAGCCATGAAGAATCCGATAGCCATGAAGAATTACGTCGCCTTAATGAGTCAGTTCAGTCTGTACGAAAAGAAAAGCATGCTCGTCGAATTGATCAAGACGCAAAATCGAATGTCCATGAAATATTGAACGATTTTATGAAATCCGTTTCAAGTGAAATTAATGAACTCAAAAGTGAAATGCGGGAACACATACTACATACCTCAACGCAACTCGGTGAAATAAAATATATTGTATGTGGATTAAAAAATCAACACAATCTGTGCTGTAGTGACATGAAAAATAAGTTGAAAGATGTAACTTCAAATTCAGAATCTGTTAAAACGCAAATGTGCAGCCTAAACGAGGGACTTCTAAAACGGTGGCAATCCTTCTCTGAATCAATGAAAAACCAGATGTCTAATATTACAACACAACAAAAAGAAACTGAAATATCGCTAAATAAATTCATGGCAACTCCTACTAGATCGTATGCAGAAATTTCAAATGACAGCTCTTCCAATGTTCCGGAGGCACATTCTACGCAAAATAAAGATCAACGTTCCAGTACTGAAAATTCAAATAACAGCTCTTCGGTGGTTTCTGAAATACATAATACACCAAATAAAGATCAAAGATCAAACCAAACAGTAACCAGACAGACGCTTATCATAGGAGACTCCATC
>VMBQ01001031.1:58083-92384 GCA_007657795.1 Dreissena rostriformis | reverse complement strand
CTACTACTACTACTACTACTACTACTACTACTACTACTACTACTACTACTACTACTACTACTACTACTACTACTACTACTACTACTACTACTACTACTTCTACTACTACTACTACTTCTACTACTACTACTACTAATACTAAAGTAAAATGCTAACTTTACCCATTTATGCCGAGTGGACTCTCCCATCCTTCAAAATTGGATCAATTTATTTCCAAAATTAGAGATGGTATGTCTCTAATGATGGTATGTGTCTGGTATATTTATTTCTATTTTTAGAATATTTCTCACAGAAATTCCTTTAAGCAAACAGCGTAGACCCTGATGAGAAGCCGCATTATGCGGCGTCTCATCTGGGTCTACGCTGTTTGCCTAGGCCTTTTTTGTAGACAAAACAAAAAAAAACAGGTAAGACATATATTGTTTAAGAGATTTAACAAACACCAACACAGGAAAGTTTCGATGCCTCTATTGCAAAGCTTCACATGATGAAGATTAACACACGCAATCCGAATAATTCTATCTGAACCACATAACATAAGATACAAAACTTGCACATCCCCGCACACACACGACATCTTTAGCAAAATGTTATCTGAAGCAATAGGAAGTAAAATTCCTTCAGTTGACTCGTTTGTGACCAAACGCAGATGTTCATTTACTTACGCGAAAGGCTTGGAATAATCAGAACTCGATCATCACCTGTCTGGTGCCTGTTCATTTTCAAACAAAGGGGTATAAAAGGGGTATAAAAGACCAAAATCTAATGTCAAATAACAAATATAAATGCAATTTATAACATTTTAATCCCCACAATCTCAGACAGGGCATATTTGACCACAGGGGAATGAATTCTTGAATGAATGAATGATTTGCCGCTATATGAAGGGCGGATAGTACGGTGAATGTTTCAGGAAAATACAGTAGATATGCCGCTATAGGAAGAGCGGATAGTACGGGGAATGTTTCTGGTGAAATACAGTAGATATGCCGCTATAGGAAGGGCGGATAGTACGGGGAATGATTCTGGAAAATACGGTCGGTTAGAAGGTCGGATTTGATTGGGAGTATTAAAGGGAACAGGTGGTAATGTCACTTTAGGAGGGTCAAATCAGTGTAGAATTCTACCGGGAAATACGGTGTTTATGGCGATTTAAGAGGTCGGATTGTGTGAGGACCGTGACCGGCAAATCGGTGGATATGCCGAATTAACTGGTCAATGTCACACCCATTAAAACATGTAAAGCCACATTTACACTCAAAATCAATTCGTATTTCAAATATTTCGTAAAAATATTTCGTAAAATAAAGTTAACATTTGAAACAAAACAGTGTTCCTTATAACAATAGCCAAGATTTCAACGCTAGATGTGGTCTGGTTACATAGATTTAACACGATACAATATGCTTTTTTTATTGTTTGTGGTACAATTCATTCAACACGTGTTCATGTACCATTTTAGTGTTCGTGTGTCGTATTAATAGATATCGTTGCGGGAATCTAAAATGGAATATATTGTACCACAAAAAGAGCATTTTGTATCTTGTTAAATCTATTTTACCAGACCACATAGTGTTGAAATTTTGGCTATTGCAATAAGGAACTCTGATTTTGTATGGGTTAACTTTATTTTATGAACTATTGTACGAAATATTCGTAGATTTTGAGTGTTAATGGGGCTTTATTTTTTTGCTGCAAATTGGTTTAATTGATAATGAGATAACAGAAAGCAAGTATAAATGCCAGTTTTCATTTAAAGGGGCCGTTCAACAGATAAAGCGTCGTTTCGACGCGAAACGATATTTTGGGAAACTACGAGGATTGCTTATATAGCTAAAAAGAATACATCCTCTACAAACATGAGCGTGGATGGTCGAGTGGTCTAGGCGGGTATATTTTTACTCCAGGACTCCAGCAATCCAGGGGTCAGTGTTTCGAGCCCTGTTGAGGGTTACTTTTTATCCTTTTTTTAAATTGTATTCTTGTTTTTTTACTGGAGATTTTTAGTTCAAATATTTAAATTTATCAATATAAAGCATTTAAAGCATGTAATGACAAGCTTCAATACATGCCAAAATCGGTTGGACGGCCACTTTAATATCCTTTAGCATAACACATGCGCTCTAGGAAGTCACATGCCTGATGAGTTGAGCTTTCTGCCATTTCTACTGCTTTCCAACAATTGGAATAGTATTTTCATGTCTGAAAATTAGAAATATAAGCTAGATATTTTTGCAAAATATGCAATTTCCCTAAACAGTTTATATTTATTAAACTATTAAACGGATTGCTTCTTTGCCAAACATTGAAATCTTAATAAATGCAAACACCATTTTAAAAGTAATTTATTACATTTGAACACAATCAGTAACATGTACAATAAATGTGTCATAACAATAACACACTATTAATCTCATTATATTTAAACCTCAAAATCTAAATTTCCAGGGCACAGCATGGAAAGCCAGGATAACGTATCAGTCTTCTATGCGCTTTTGTTTTTTCTGACATGACCATGCACACGTCATTGATTTCAGCGTTATCCCGTACCTGATTTCACAGACAGGGTGGTGGGAAGCCGCGCACGGGGCGTCATGCCAACCGTTGAACTTTCAGCTGCCATCCGCTTCCGGTCTGCTTGCAATCACCGCGCAGATCTCGTCGCCTTCACTCCCGGGTTGACCGGGGTACCTCAAATATGTGTGCATAATTTGGTATCTTTAACCGCATGATGTCCAACATTTCCACGGCCAAAGACAAAAGCACAATAGTTTTACAATACTGTAAATGAAACATTATTCGGTGTTCCTAACACATACCCCTTATTTTAATATTTCAAACATTAACCAATGTTAATCATATGCTCGTCTAAAGCCTTACGTTATTCGAGCACTTGATGTGTACGAACATAACGACATGAACATCTATTAAGCAGAGACCTGGGAAAACTGGGCTAAATGCATGTGCGTAAATCGTCGTCCCAGATTTGCATGTGCATTCCGCAGACTAATCAGGGACGACACTTTCGGTATAAAATGGCTTTTTGTTAAAAAGAGACTTCCTTTATAGCAAAAATTTCATCAGAGTCAAAAGTGTCGTCCCTGACAAGCCTGTGCCGACTTCACGACCACATTGGGACGAGACTTAACGCACATGGATTAATCCTAGATAATGCCAGAGCCTACTATTACTGACCATCCAGCATACTCCAAGGGCTGGTCGTTAGTGTACCACGTCCAGACCCCCTCCAACATCTGATTGTTGGCACCGAGCCAGAACTCCTCGCCGGAATGCTGGCTCTCTAGGAAGACAATTCCCGCCAGTTTTATTGAAAATTATCAAATCATATTGACTCTCACTCTGGGAAAAATGAGCTTCAAGCTTGTGCGTCAAGTGTCGTCCCACATTAGCCAGTGAAGACCGTACAGGCTTATCAGGAACGAAACTTTCCGCTGCATGGTATTTTTCGTATAAAGAAAGTCTCTTCTTAGCAAAAATCTTGTTTCGGCGGAAAGTGTCGTCCCTGATTAGCCTGTGCAATTTTCACAGGCTTATGTGGGCCGACACTTCTTGCAACTGCATTTAACCCCGTTTTCCTAGGGCTTGGCTATTTTATAAGTCGCGCACATATATTCAGGGGACGTAATTGTTAACCACATGGTGCAATTGCAATGTCGCAGCTGCTGCCATTTAACGTTCACTGATAAGAATATCGAACATTCTTAATTTTAAACCTCATTGAATATTTAATATGTGCTATTTGCAAAATAATAGTTATTTTTCATTGAAAAATATTTTTTTAAAGAACAGCACCAGCACTGAAACCCCTAACATAAAACAAATAAGAACATCAATAGCAACAGCACTTAAATAGCAACAGCAAACACAGCGACAACGGCGAAATCAACAACATCATTAAAAACAACAGTGACTTTCAGAACAGCATTGACATCAACAGCGACATTCAGAACAGCATAAACAACAACAGCGACGATGACAACAGGCACAAGAACCATAAAAAACGAAGCATTCCTACAACACAAATAACCGCAAAACCGAAAACCAAACATAACATAAAAAATAACAAAAGTTTTAGAAACACAAACAATACAAGTAAGAACCTTAAGTGAACATTTATAGCTTACATTGTCTGTAGAGCCTCTCGAGGTGAGACCGGATGAAGGAGTCCTCTTCCATGGTTTCTATGGTAACCAGACGTCCCTGGTGCAGCTCGCAGTGGTGCTTCCAACAGGGGACACGAATATATGACATAAGCATGAAAAGCGTGGTAGCAACAGCTGAAAATCTATCGGACTTTGGAATTATATACGAGTATTTAAAATTGAAGCTGTTATGTGTTTGAGTAATTATATGCACATATTGAAATCAACGGAACTATATTTCTCTGTTTAAAACGTTACGATCATCGGTAATGTATTATTTATATGTAATTTCCCATTCATTATGTCTTTATATTCTAACAAAAATTACCTTTCCCTGACATTGTACTAAACTTTTTATAACAACTTAGCAACATTATTCAGATGGTTATTATGACCATACAACTGTCCAGTCGACGCTGACGTTGTCACTGACGTAATAGCACGAGCCCCGGAACGTCGTCCAGCCGTTCGGGCACGGCTGCACGGGACACTCGCAGTCTTGAACGTTACCCGGTCGTCGCCACTAGCAACGCTTGAACGGTTGAACAAGAACGACAACATTTTCTGCATTGAACCATGTGTTCAGTCTATTATTGTGCAGTATTAACGAAGACACATGTTGGTTTTGTCAAAATGATTTATTGTGCAGAACAAAAAAAGCGGACACAATTAAAACGCCAGTGTGTTTTTCTGAAACGATTAAAAAACGTCATGAACATATTCTCAATGATGGGTGACAATATATCATTATGATTGTATATACTACGGATTTGTTTCGGTTGCACTTATCAATAGATGTATGATATTATGCTAGTTTATTTTAGGCTTTTGTAAAATGAGTCGTACAGAGCCTGCATTCGGACTGTCATCTTTAAATTCAATTTTAGTTATTCATAAAAGTGTCACCTTTGATCAAATTGCAGTTTTAACAAGTTTACGAATTTTGTATGAATGTTCCGTTATGTGTCACCAACTCAATGCCCCGTTTGTTTTTTATATTGAACGAAAATTTACATTTCTAAACATAGATAAAATGGTATTTTGTGTGAATTTAAGTATAAACTACTTAAGATGCCTTGTTATTCGTTAAGGCTTTTCAAAGAGTTCGTCGAATTAAGCATATGTTCTCTTCGAATGTCTCATTGAAAAAATCCCATATAACGCAAATATGAACTTTCTCGATATTTAGTAGAATTCCATCATACTAGTATCTAGAAATGAAAGGTTACCTCAATAAACTAGTTAAGGTTAACTTAACACTTTAATTGAAATGAAAATTAATAAAGGAAACCCAATGCCGATGGATTGATAAGAAATCTGCTCTAATTGCCTGTACCTATGCGTGTTGCTTATCTCGTTCCCACGAGTGAGTTACTATAGGGCAGTAGTTAGTTCATGTTATAAATCAATACACGTAATTGTGAGTAATCATCATCATTGTCATCAAATGTAATCACAACCTTCATCATCCTCATCATCAACATCACCATCATTTCTTCTTTTTCATCTTCGTAATCTACTTCTACTTCTTTTATTTCATGCGTAATTCATAAGCTCATGAACTAAAAATTATGTGTAGTTTTATTATTGTATGTGCGTATTTAAGCCATAACGCATCGTATTAAGAGCGTTTTAAATAGTTTGTCCTTGCAAAAACATGTATACACTATGTTTCATAACATTTTGTTTATAAATTGATTTCGCAATGTTCAAATTATGATTTTCAATTTTATTGTTTCGTTTTATTTACACAACGATTTATAGAATATTACTATTTAAAAATATATATCATAATTCGATGTTATTGTATAGATGCGAAGCAATTATATCATGTCTGCATTAAGCGTTTTCAAATTATCTTTATTCCTGAGTTTAGTTTATTTAACATCAAATTATCATATACCTTTTGGCGATTTTCCTGTAGTGTGTATTTTGACATAGTAATGACATAAATATTTTATCGAGAGTCCGCCTTTATCTACAGATTACTTTGGAACGTGTCCAAACCGAATCTCTGTAAAACTCGGATGGCTTACTGTCACGTTCCAAAGTAATCTGTAGAAAAAGGCGGACTCTCGATAAAATATTTATGTCATTACTATGTCAAAATACACACTACAGGAAAATCGCAAAAAAGGTATATGATAATTTGATGTGAATTGCATTTTTCCATGATGAAGGAAATGTGCATTCTTGTAGTGATTTATTAAACAAAAGGCATAGCGGTTTTGAAATTGACTCGCTAGTACGCTTGAGAACAAGATGACTTATTAAATCTTCCCCAACAGCTTTGTTAGTTATTAAAATTTTGATTAAATCGATAATTTCAGTTTCAGTTATGGACACATTTTGCAAACTGGCAAATGGAAACTGAGTAGAGACGGGAAGAACTCCAGAAGATGAATCTAAAGTTGAAATGGAAACAAAATAATTGTTTAAGCACGTTGCCTTTTCTTCTTCAGAAGTATATATAGTTACACGGCCATGTATATCGACCGATTTTAGGGGTGGTATCACATCAGAATGTGAATGTGAGTTTATGAGTTGTTTTAACATCTTCCAGTATTGCCTGGAATTGCTTGATTTTAAATCAGTTAATGTAGTTTCAATATTGGAGTAAAATTGTTCCTTTGCATGTTTAATCATATTATTGACTTTGTTACGAGCGCGTTTAAACTTAGCCCAGTTGTTTTCAGAAGGTTGTTTTATCGCGGTAACTTTAAGTCGGTCGCGTTTACGGGCAAATGTACGTATCATAGAGTCGTACCAAGGTTTATCATTAGGACGGACTGTAACTAATTTAAATGGAATACATAATTTCATTAGTTCTAAAAGTTTGGCCGTAAATAAAGTGGTAGCATCTTCTACACTCATCATTGTTATAAAATTCCAATTTTCGGTGTTAATTAAATTGTTGAGACGTTGGAAATCAGCTCGTTTGTACAACCAAACATGTCTCTGCAACGGTTTACTTATGACTGATGGGACTTTAATGTGCGCAGCCGTGGCATGGTGATCACTTACAGAATTATCAATTGGTATAACCTCACTGTTCAATACAATTAAATTATCTGAGACAAGTATGGGGTCAATTGATGTAGAAGTATTGGAAGTGACTCTTGTTGCTTCAGTTATAACGTTCCTAAAATTAAATATTGCCAAAGACTGTTTAAGACGTGTATAGTTTTTGAGTTGGTCTTCGTTTATATCGCCAAGCATGATAACATTTTGGTTCATATCCAAGGCTTTGTCAATATTAGTTTCGAGGTCATTCCAAAATGATACGTTTGAGTTAGGGGGACGATAAAAGCAGCAGAGTAAAGCGGAGAAGTAGCCAGTATTAAGTTCAATCCATAATGAGTGCAGACTGGGACATTCTAACTCAATAACACGCCGCGACAGTAAAGACTCATTTACATAAATTAATAAGCCGCTGGAGTGCGGTGTAAAATCTTTACGGTGAAAACATGTATTAAAACCTTCAATTGTTAAAGCATTATCGGGAATAACATCCGTTAGATGAGTTTCCGTGAAGCATAAAATGTCAAAATTACACAGATTACTAGCTACATAATCAAGTTTGTTACGTATTGACCGCACATTCAAATGCAAGACACTGAGTGCCTTGTAATCCGGTCCTGGATTTAACTCGATATCCCCTGATAAAAGTAAAAGAAAGCGTAAAGCGTCAATTAATAACAAATTCATTTCAAAGACAAACGGTCGAATAATGCAACCTGAGAGTAAAGCGCGCGATAGCCCGAAAAGGGTGAGAAGAAATAATACAAATTCGTTTGATGCACCGTNTATGATGAAACTTGGTAAACGTATAAAGCACAGGATGAAACTTGGTCAACGTATAAAGCACACGATGAAATTGGTAAACGTATAAAGCACAAGATGAAACTTGGTAAACGTATAAAGCACAGGATGAAACATGGTAAACGTATAAAGCACATGATGAAACTTGGTAAACGTATAAAGCACAGGATAAAACTTGGTAAACGTATAAAGCACATGATGAAACTTGGTATATTTATAAAGCACAGGATGAGACTTGGTAAACGTATCAAGCACAGGATAAAACTTGGTAAACGTATAAAGCACAGGATGAAACTTGGTAAACGTATAAAGCACATGATGAAACTTGGTAAACGTATAAAGCACATGATGAAACTTGGTAAACGTATAAAGCACAGGATGAAACTTGGTATATTTATAAAGCACATGATGAAACTTGGTATATTTATAAAGCACATGATGAAACTTGGTATATTTATAACGCACAGGATGAAACTTGGTATATTTATAAAGCACAGGATGAAGCTTAGTATACTTATAAAGCACATGATGAAACTTGGTATACTTATAAAGCACAGGATAAAACTTGGTTTATTTATAAAGCACAGGATGAAACTTAGTATACTTATAAAGCACATTATGAAACTTGGTAAACGTATAAAGCACAAGATGAAACGTGGTATATTTATAAAGCGCAACGTCAGTATAATGCACGACCCCTTTTTTCATAAGAAGTGAAATGTCATTTTGCTGTAGCTAAAACTATAACACAACTTCTAATTGTAATATTATCATGTAACATGGTTCGCATATTTAGCACTAGGTTATCCGTATGTCTGTATGTCAATCCATTCATTCGTCCGTGTGTCTGTCTTTCTGTCCGCATTAATTGAAATATTCTAATTACTAAAAAAGTGCATTATATATTATCACGCAAATTGGTATACATAGTGAATTTAGAGTTTGTTGTATGTTTGTCTGTCAATCTCTTTCACTGTCCATCCGTCCATAAAGACCGCATCGTATACCGGGGCCCGTATACACCAACCCATTCTTAGACTTAAGAATAAAGAATACACTTAGAATCAAGAAAAATATGTCCAGCGTTTGAATATATACAGGAAACCACTGGTGAAAATGAACAGAATTTTGTAGATGAAGAATGATGTAGATAGAGGCAGTTAATGCCAAGTTTGGCTCAAAGTTATAGAAATTCTTTAATATTCCAATTTAAAGAATATTCTTAATTCCTAGCCTTAAGTCTAAGAATTGTTTCTGCAGGCGCAGCAGAAGTTTCAATATGTATGTATGTTGTATACATTTAAAGGGCAGTGTGGGAATTATGCAACACCTTCCGGTTTTCACCAGAGGTCAGGTCACTGTAACTACACGCAGAACAAAACTTAATATTTGTAATTTCTCAGTAACTACACACGATACTATAATTAAACTTGTTAGTATTATTTGGCTATATGTTGATTTTTGTATGTATGTCAAATGTAAGGTGACTGTTGCTAAAAATAGAAGTACACACAACACTTATGCATTCTTTTTAAGATACATCACATATAAATTTGTATTCACGTGAACAGCAATGCGACGGTAATATGCACAATCTTTTACGGTAATATGCACACTCTTTTACGGTAATATGCACAATCTTTTACGGTAATATGCACAATCTTTTTTCACCAGCGGTTAACTGTCTGGTGAATGTGTACAACAACTAAATATTGTTGTGCTAAATTGACATTGACTTTCGTAATGAAACATTGCAAGTTAACAGAGAGGGAAATATAAAGTTTGTGCCCATTTGTTATTAGTAGGAGTGTTCACCAGATCGGTAAAGACTCCTGTATTGCGCATAATAATGTAAATGCCTATTAATTTATTGTTTCAAATTAAGAGCGATTTTATAATTCAGGTATGTGATAAAGCCATAAATTGTTGTTTTTTCTATATAAGTAGTAATTCAACATATTTTATTTACTCGCGCAATACATCTTCATGACAATGTATTAAATTGTTCAGACACTGCACTAACAAAAAGTATTTTGGTCTCATATTTCTGTCATTTTTTCCCGTTTAGCAATTTAACTAAGAACAGTCTACTAGTATGGAAAAAAATACAATCTATGGTAATGTATTAACATATTTCTGTCAGTTTTTTTCCCGTTCAGCAAGTTAACCTAGAACAGTCCGGATTGCACCCACAATACGCGGGGCATTCGCGCCCATTGATCATGAGGTTGACGATACCCGTAGACACACAGTACGGATCGTCCGGGCTGGACACGGGGCATGTGGGGAGGAGCGCCTCTACGGTGGAGCAACACTCATGGTAGCAGTTCCACAGACACCCGGTGCCGTTCACGCTGTCGTACACGTAGGTCGTCACACAGTCGATGGACGGCTAGGACGAACAAGAGCCACCGGGGCACACAGCTACCCGTGGGAAGAAACAGAGGGATGTGTAAATGTCTGCATACAAGTAAGCTTCATTCCATACTGATTTTTGGCAAATACGTGTTTAACAAGTAATACTTACAGGATTGAAACAAATAAACAGATCTACAACTGCATTATATTATTCTGACACTAAAAATATATTCTATTGTTTTTGGTGGATTGTTAACTTTGTGTTTGTTGCGATTGATATAAAGTTCAATCTAAGAAAACTTGAACACGTTTGATCAATATGTTCTAAAAAGAAGAACACGTATGAGATATAAATGAAAGTTAATAATACAACTAATGAATATCTTACATTAACTTATAACATATGGTTCTTTAAAAACATTTTATTTAAATTTTGCCGTACGATGTGGACTTTAAAGTTTATAGTTTTGGATATACCGAATCAAAAATCGTTACTAAATTAATTGAGTCTCGCTCTGTGGAAAGGGGGTTTAATGCATGTGCGAAAAGTGTCGTCTCAGATTAGCCTGTGCAGTCCGCACAGGCTAATCAGGGACGACACTTCCCGCCTAAACTGGATTTTTGCTAAGAAGAGACGTCCTTTAAACGAAAAATATGTTGAAAGCGTTAAGTGTCGTCCCGGATTAGCCTGTGCGCACTGCACAAGCTAATCTTGGACGACACTTTACGCACATGCATTAAACCCCCATTTTCACAGAGCGAGACTCAGTTAAAATCCATCACACAGCTGTGCGACCTTACCAATTGGTGGCCATTTTGTCGTTTCAGTCGGGACTACAGTCAGGGTTCTACGCCTGCGCCCTGAAAATGCAAACGAATACGAGGATTGCTGTCAGTCTCGGATTAACTATAAGGCAGAGTGGGCGACTGCCTATGGGCCCTGCGACTTTCAGGGGCCCCATGGATCGCGACGAAAGCGTTTTTTTACTTACTTACTAAGCCTTATGAAATGACTTGACAACGCCAATTATTTCATTTCTTGATATATGTGTCGTGTTCTGAGAAAACTGGGAAAAATACTTCCCAGATTAGCTTGTGCAGTCCGCACAGGCTAATCAGAGACGACAATTTCCGCTTTTATGGAATTTTTGGTTTAAATGATGTCTCTTCTTAGCGAAAATCCAGTTTAGGCGGAAAGTGTCGTCCCGGATTAGCCTGTGCGAACTGCACAGGCTAATCTGGGATGACACTTTACACCCAAGCATTTTGTCCAGTTTTCTCAGAACACGACACATATGGTTAAATACGTAAATAATCCGACTGCAGTGATTGCTTTTGTTTAAGTTCTAACTCTTATAAGTAAAATGTCGTATAAAAGCGCATGGTCACATTGTATGTCTTGCCAGCCTTGGCACTGGTTGGCTTATTTAAACGAGCAAAATCGACTCGGTACTGGCGTTCTAGTAGGCACTAGGCCGACTAGGGGCCTCGAGCGTGGACCCTGAAAGTTTCACTGCCTATGGGCCTCGTCGGTGCTTAATCCGGCGCTCATACTCGTACATTATCAGCTTAATTTATTAAGATAACTTGTATCATTAACCATTTCGGTTCAGTGTTTTTTTTACTTGCTTCGCTCAGTAGGAGACAGCATTTTGCAGTTTTTAGTACACGACTTGTTTCTTTTAACATATTAAATTTGCTTGTTTTCAACTCACAAAGCCGTGAGCATAATACTTCCATTCACGTATCTGTAGGGTCCTGTGTTCCTAATTTACCACTTGTTCGTTTGTTCTTTTTCAGTTTGTTTCGGAATAATAACAAAACGGTCGTTTGATTGTATACTTAGATGTTGTCCGTCGATTTTCATCTTCCCCTGTATAAAATAAAACAGTTGAATAAACAGTTTGAAGTCTAAACAACAGAGTCTGACATGTCAGCCACTGATATGCCTGCCATTTACTGACCTACTTATAGAAAGAGCACATAAATAAGCGTTCTAAAACAAATCATATGTAGCGCAAAAGAAAGTTTTGAAATATGGTAATATAGAAAATGGTGTTACCATTTGAATTGTAAAAATATAAATACTGAAATCGTTTCGAAGCCCTCGTAATGTTATTCCTTCGCAATACGAACTCCAAATATGTGTGTATTGACCCATAAACGACGGTTACATATCTTTTAATTGTGAAAACATCGATTAGTATATGGACATTTACGTGCTGTATCCGCACGCGTATCTTGACTAAGTAAATGAAACGAGGAAACAAAATGTATGAGCATATATCTTTTGTACAAACACTTAATTACCATATTCAAAGTAACATACCATGAATGAGTCCGACGAACAGAATTATTACAACGACGTATGTAAGTAGAAGACGAAGCATTTTGGTGATAAATCCGGCGTTGAAACTGGAAAAATACATATGACGCTCATTCTCTGGTCGAAAAAAATACTCAACAGTAAAAAAGAGGTCCGAACAAAAGAACAGTATGTACAGGGAAACTAATATTGTTATAGTTTTAATTGCACTAAGTGTAATCTTATTATGTTGTTTTTTAAACAATTTTCAACTTGTCGTAACGAAAAACAAATAACAAGATCTTTTTCGTTCTGAGACAAGGAAAAAACACGCGCTTACATCGTTCCGAAACAAGACAATAAAACACGCGCTTACATCGTTTTTAGAAAAGACAATAAAACACGTGCTTACATCGTTCTGAGACAAGACAATAAAACACGCGCTTACATCGCTCTGATACAAGACAACACACAAAACACGCGCGCTTACATCGCTCTGAGACAAGACAATAAAACACGCGCTTACATCGTTCTGAGACAAGAAATAAAACACGCGCTTACATCGTTCTGAGTCAAGATAATAAAACACGCGCTTACATCGTTCTGAGACAAGACAATAAAACACGCGCTTACATCGTTCTGAGACAAGACAATGAAACACGCGCGCTTACATAGTTCTGAGACAATACAATAAAATACGTGCTTACATCGTTCTGAGACAAGACAATACAACACGCGCTTACATCGTTCTGAGACAAGACAATATAACACGCGATTACATCGTTCTGAGACAATACAATAAAACACGTGCTTACATCGTTCTAAGACAAGACAATAAAACACGCGCTTACATCGTTCTGAGACAAGACAATATAACACGTGCGCTTATATCGTTCTGAGACAAGACAATAAAACACGCGCTTACATCGTTCTGAGACAAGACAATGAAACACGCGCGCTTACATCGTTCTGAGACAATACAATAAAACACGTGCTTACATCGTTCTGAGACAACACAATAAAACACGCGCTTACATCGTTCTGAGACAAGACAATATAACACGCGATTACATCGTTCTGAGACAAGACAATAAAACACGCGCTTGTTTAACACTCTGGATCAGCAGATGTTTCTTGATTCATACGCATCATCACTTCTTGATTCATACGCATCATCACTTCGACAAGTTTGTTAATTACCGATACACGACAACACGTTGATTATTATTTCTTTAAAATATCAAAAGAAATGTTAAAGATAATGTAATGATAGTTTGCAAGAACTTTACACGTGTTCATATAAACTTTACATTAACTTGTATGAACGACTCGTGTAGACGTTTCCCTAAAACTCAGTTGTGCTTTATTGAATAACTCGAGTTAATAGTATTTGGTTTTTCCACTACATAACCAAGTCAATATAAAATTCATCGACATGAATGTAATGTCAATATAACAAACTTTATTTCCTGTGTGGTTATGTTTTAATGATATAGTTCTTTTCTTTTTTTACAAGTCTATGGAACGTAAAATAGAACAATTTGTATCGAACATACAGAGGAAATTAAAACCAAAAAGACAAACCATTGATTGTAAGCTATGCATAACTTGCATTCATTTTATATAATACATTTCTTGTTAAATACAAAATATGTATCGTGAAGAACCAACACCGTGAATACAAATAATGGTGTTGCTGTTGTTAAATAATAATAAAGTATTGTAACTTACCGGTCAAAGAAGGCTTTCTGACAACGAAATGTCTAACTTGAATCTTTTAATAACTTAAAAAAAAAACAGCCGTATTTATATCCTTCACCATGTTAGTCGCCACTTTGATGTATGGGACATTCTGTCACATTCTGAAGTGAACCAGTGAAGATCGCATACATCGTGGTCGCAGTCATCTTAACCCATTTATGCCGAGTGGACTCTCCCATCCTTCAAAATTGGATCAATTTATTTCCAAAATTAGAGATGTCTGGTATATTTATTTCTATTTTTAGAACATTTCTCACAGAAATTCCTTTAAGCAAACAGCGTAGACCCTGATGAGACGCCGCATTTTTGGCGTAAAATAGTTTTCGTTTCAGATTATCCGAAGTAGTTGTCTTGAAGTTGAGTGATTTGTCAGATTTTATTTAGTGCGTTTCAGTTCTGTTTTTGTGTGTGTGTGTGACTATTGTATTAAATGATCTGATCGTCATGGTGAGTGGAAGAAGTGGATAAAAACATTGCCAACATCATCGTCAACCACTCTATCAGGAAGAATTTGATGATTAAGTAACTTGGATGTCCTTAGCAAAAAATTGTGTTATGGCACTTAAAACGAAGTAATGTGACTGTTATATTTGATCAATTATTGGCTTAATTAGTGTTGTTTATTATGATTATCTTCGTTTATTGCTCACCTTGAACTTAATATGTTTTCATAAATCATCTTTAAAGTCTAGAATACTAAAGTAAAATGCTAACTTAGCCCATTAATGCCGAGTGGACTCTCCCATCCTTCAAAATTGGATCAATGTATTTCCAAAATTAGAGATGTCTGGTATATTTATTTCTATTTTTTTTCATCATCATCATCATCATCATCATCATCATCATCATCATCATCATCATCATTATTATTATTATTATTATTATTATTATTATTATTATTATTATTATTATTAATTATTATTATTATTATAACTATTATAGTTGTACTCTTTATTTGTGCAGTGGTAAATTACGGCGTCCCAGATAACCGATAACGGATGGACGGCGGCTCGATACATATTTTTTACGATATCGGGCCGGCAAAATATGAATGGGCAAAACTTTCACGACCCAATATCGGGCCGATATTAAAATGATATCGGGCCGAGGGCGGTCCGATGATGGTTTGCTGGCTGGGTACGCGCTAGACTAGTGTTGATGATTAACAGGACACTTTCACACTCGTGTTTGTCTTTTCTCATCGATACATGATTGCTTGATACATGCATGATGCGATCGTTGAAATGCGAAAGGATGGATGAGCGAATTGATAATGTCGTATGATTTAGAAAGACGTAGTTAACTAACTTTCATACTAGTTTTGATTTTTTTGTTGTATGTATTGTTGTTGTAGTTCTTGTTGTTGTTGTTTTGCTTTTTTTATTATTATTATTATTATTATTATTATTATTATTATTTTTATTATTATTATTATTATTTGTATTATTATTATAAAATGTATGTTTATGTTATAAAATGCATTACGGTTTTCATTCTTTTGTCGATCTTCGCTGTAGAATTAATTATTATAAAATAAGCATATCATCATCGTATAACACAAACCTCGTTAGACATTTCGTTTTTATAAATCGTCTACCTTAAAATTAACAATGTCATCAACAAACTTGACAGAGATAAATTTACAACACAGCATATGAATTCATCTTTATTCATTGTTTATTGTGACGCCGCAAAAATAGGCTCAATGATAGGCCTACTTGTGGGTCATGTAATGTTACAATGTCACATCATGTTGCTGACAACAGCCATAATATTAGAACAACAAGGTTATTTCCTCCACGTAGCGCAATTTACTTGGTAGGAAATGAGAACATCGGTTGATACAACTTACAAACAAATATTTGAAACATACAATTAATGTCAAAAGGTGCTTGTAGCACACACCTATGTTTGAGTGTCTCCTATCATTTGCAGCAAGTATAACATGTAGTTGTTGTACTTGTTTCTGCTGATAATGTTGTAAGAATTTGGGACTGGACTGATTAAAATCCATCAAAACGTTTTATTAAATGGTAGTCAAATCAATAAACTTGTTTCATATTACCAAGTTTAATTTCCTTGGCAACGATTACTGTCTTGAGAAAGATAAAAAATAAAAAGCTATGCTCGTATAAATAGCTATGCATTTATTAATAGCTTGTATATATGAATAGCTATTTATGTATGAATAGCTATGTATACACTTGGAGACGTTTTTAACTCAACACTTTTCAAACTTAACTACCTCAGTTATGAGTAAAACTTTTGATTTAAAATTGTACATGTGATCACTTGACTATATTGTATGATAGCGCACGATACAATCATTCATCCGTGACCATCTGACGCTTTAGCACGTGGGGTAGGTATGGTTTCATTTATTTCTCGTGAAAATTGTGAAACGCGATATAATTCTAAATATATTTCAATTTCATCATTCGAGATGGGTTCTGACACCAGGAAACTTTAAACTTAATTACAAAACAATATGGCTAGTATGAATATTCAGGAGCGCAACAGCGCGATTGGCATGTTCCAGGCTACCTTCCCCATGTGGTAAAGTGTCCGATCGTCTCGGATGAATTATTTTATCGTGAGCGTGAACATAATGTAGTAAAATGACCACATGCACACTTTAAAATCAAAATCTTTACTTATACCTGAGATATTTAAGTTTGAAAATTGTTGCGTTAGAAAAGTATCCAAGTGTACATTTAAATTAATGTATTTGAAACATGTTAAGATTGACATGTTAACCCATTTATGACTAGCGTCTAGAAAAAAAGGCATTGGCAAACAGCATAGACCCAGATGAGACGCCGCATGATACGGCGTCTCATCAGGGTCTGCGCTGTTTGCCTAAAGGAATTTCTGTTAGCAATATTCTAAATATAGAAATAAATATACTAGACATCCCTATTTTTGGAAATTAATTGATCCAATTTAGAAGGATGGGAGAGTCCAATAGGCATAAATGGGTTAATATATCAAACACTAAACTCCAGAAACTATATCAGAAGATAATTCTTGTGTTCTCTTCTACTTTAATACCTGAACACCAAATATACACCTATAATTATAAGAACTGAGATGACCGTCTTGGAACGATCAATGCCAAGCAATACGTGTCTAACTGGTTTGTGGGCTAGCCGAACCACACATTTGCCCAAGAATTAATCACAAACGAAATCCGAGTCTATAACAAGTTTAACCCATTTATACCTAGCGTCTACAAAAAAGGGCCTAGGCAAACAGCGTAGACCCAAATGAGACTCATCAGGGTCTACGCTGTTTGCTTAAAGGAATTGTTGTGATAAATATTCTAAAAATAGAAATAAATATACCAGACATCTCTAATTTTGGAAATAAATTGATCCAATTTTGAAGGATGAGAGAGTCCACTCGTCATAAATGGGTTAACCTTTGCAAACCAGAAATGGAAACATGAATGCCAAAACGTCAAAGAATCAATCAATACTCTACCGACCGGGCAAAAATTAATTAGGAGAAATACTTATTGCTCCGGACAATCCATTGAATATAAAATTTAATATGACAAACCTTAAAAGTTAGTCTGATCCGGATGCTTAAGAACACTAGCTATAACAATAAGCCGGTTACAGTTTTAAGAAGTTGCTTTCTCGTTGCCAGAGATAACACATGCCTTCCAATAGAGAATGCGTTTATTGATACAATGATTCCACATGATAATTCTAATAATATTAATCACAGGATATAGTGCATCTTATACTCGTAAATTTCCACGACACCTCATTACAAGAATTGTCCAGATTTCCGAATATGATTGCTATGAACCATAATACCTATATTGTTTTCATAGTGAAAACAAACACCAGAGTACTTTGCCTTTATTCGTACATTCATTTAAAATCCAATGTGAAGTCCTTGTTATGTAAAGATTGGCCATCTATTCATAACGCTAGCTAATGTGAATAGATTAGCTCCACGAAATTATGTGGTTGGTTTCGACTGAACTTTAGGACCTTTATAGGAATTAAGCTTCCTCTGGACTGCACTGGAAAACATTATACAGCTCCTGCCTGAAATACACAAAAACCAATCGTTGCACAACAACATACAGTATAAGCTTATAGCATTGCCGAATTTTACCTTTGTTCATAAACATTACAATGTATTTGTATGTATGATTATACATGATATAAAATAAATGTTTGATGTTACAGTGAGCGAGCGAGTTTGATGTACCCAGTCCCAAAATATCCCTTTATTGTTGCTACTGAGAGGAAATGTCCACTCCAAGGGACACCACTTCCAATACAGAGACCAGGAGCCATGCAGTTGCTCCCCATGAACTCAATACAAACCAAAATCCAGACATGGAGACTAGCTTTTCTCAGCCCAGGAGAAACATGTCTCCGGATAGAGATTTATCCGGATCTCATAGCCTAGAAAGATCATTGTCCAACTCGGATACAGAGGTAGATTGTCCAAATCTAAACAGAGATAGATATGACAGAGGCGACCATGACAGAGTGAATTATCCATACAGACCTAGGAGAAGTCCCTCGTACAATCATAAATACTCCAATGATGTACAATTTAAAGTGAAACCACCCAAATATGATGGAAAATATGACATTTATGAATATCTAGACTCATTTGAAATTTGTTGCCAAATTAATGGATGGTCACCCTACCTTAAGGGCCTTCACCTAGCTAACAATCTCATTGGCCCTGCCAGAGGCATCCTTACCGAGCTAAAGAGGCACGAGAAAACAGATATTAACATTTTGATCAATAAGTTGAAAGAGAGATAGATCTATGGTTCCCAGAATCAAAATGTTATATTTAGGATTGAACTACAGAACCGTTCCAGGAGAGTAGGAGAAAGCATCCCTGAACTGGCTCCAAAAATTAAGAAGCTGACCCGTATGGCCTACCCAAATGCCACCAATGACTTCACAGATACTTTGGCCCGAGACCATTTTATTGAAGCAATTAATGACGAAACCTTGCGCATGAAACTTACGGATTGTACTATAGAGAGGCTGAGCCAATCACACTGTCAGAGGCAACCCAAATAGCAACACAGTTTGAGGCATACAAAGCAGCAGAGAACAGAAGAAAACAGTCCATTCATGTTTCTGTATGACGAACAGAGCCTAACCACTTCAAAAATCACTCTGGGCCCATAGCAAAGCACAGAAATTCCAACTGGACCTTAAACAATGATAACGCAAAAAGTGGGGATGAAACTGTCACACAACTGACAAAAACTCTCCAGAAATTGGCTGATGCTTTTGAAAAACTATCAAACGATAATCATGAGACTAATCAGAGAAATATAAACTACAGAGACAGATCATCAACACCATTTCATTGTACAGAGGACGACAAAGTCCTCAAAATCTCCAACGACAGCGGAATTTCCCACAAGAAGATACCTCCGACAGACCAAGATAGTGGCAGATATTTAATGAAAGCAACATGACCCGGACTCAAAACAGAACTCATTTAAACCAGGGAAACGAGAACCGGTCTTCATTAAGGGCCCACAAGGAGACCCGAAAACACGATGAGAAGGGCCAACAGATTCCAGTAAATAACTTAAGAGACACAATACATGAAGGGTTGTTTCTACCAATACAGATTGGAAACCAGTATATTACAGCTTTAATAGACACAGGATCCAACATATAACCATTTTGAAAAAGAGCATATATGACGAATGTCAAGAAAAAAAATCAACCAACACATGACATACTGGTTGAAATAACAGGAGATAAAGCAAAGATCCATGGAAAAATTAACATAGAATTTACCAGTGGCAAACAGCTGTTTCAACATTCAGTTTTCCTAGCAGACCATTCCAATGAGTTCATTATTGGAAGAGATTTTATGATGAACCACAGTTGTGATATTATCTTCAGCAGACAGATCCTGAAAATCAATGGAGAAGAAGTATACTGCCATACACATAAATGTGATGTCCAGGGTTGCAGAATTGCCTTGACTGATGATATAGAAATACCTCCAGAAAGCGAGGCCCGCGTGTGGCAGTGCAATTTGTGCCCCCACACTGACTTCAGTTACAATAAGAAGACAAATATAGTACGCCACATCCAAACCACTCAGCTTCACTTCAAATACCAATGTCATAAATGTCACAACACCATCAACCGAAAAGAAGATCACCGATGTAAAAACCATGGAATCAAACAGACATAATTTGATAAAAACGTTACATAATCCCCAATGAGACAAAGCCGAATTGATGAATTGTTATTGTTTTGCTAATGTTACGATAACTCATTTTCCGGAAAGACAACTCCTTACCTTTTTTTTTTGTAACATGAAGAGTGCTTCCCCTGCTTCGTGTATATTAATTAACCTATGCGTGGTCATTTTGAAATTTCAATTTAGCATTTAATTGTTTTTTAATTGTTAAGACTTACCTGTTTCGCTCTGTATTCGAGGTCCGAATCCCTTTTCAGGGAGGATGCAGTGTTAGAGAGCTTTAGTCATGAAATGCTACTACGCATAATTAAGTGTCACTTTAATTGCTAAACAATCTATACATGTCCGGGAGGCCTCGTTCTAAAAATAGTAACTAACTCTGAGACGAATCGAATTGTTGTCATGGGCATTTCCTCAATCTTTTGGAGTTTAATGGATTTTAAATTATATTCTACTGTTTTCACTCTAACTAGATAGATGTCGGAGTTTATGTTGGTTTATTATTGTTATATAAATAATTGTTAAGAATAAATTATCTTTAAATATGCATGTTGACTTCAAACTATACACTTCGGCATGTTCCGTGCGCTACGAACATCGCCGAAACGTCGCTCGGTTATGACCGTAAACTCCTATTCTAGAGAGCTCCGTTCACGTCATTACTTTGATGACGTCATCCGGAGTGATTCGTATATAAAACCCGACTTTTTCCGGAGCAACGGTCAATCTTTCCTAACACTTTTTAAACGAAACATTCTTTATAATTCAAATATTAACCACTCCGGATGACAGAAAGCGAGGTATATAGCTAAGTATACATTCCCGTATTTTCAGAACAGTTCCAAACGGAGCTGCTCCGTATATGTTATAATAAATAACCAGTTACTTTCCTGACAATAATAATAATAAACAGCGGCCATGTTTGTCCATTGTTAACATGGGTACGGAGCTCAGAGACAGTTATCCCTAGATATGACAGTGTTATAATTCATCCATGTACCAGATTTTGCATGTGTATATTCCTATGTACTTGTATGATGTAATTACCAATACCATTATATGAATACCATGCGAACCCAATAGAAAAAATCAAAAAAATGTCTTAACCGGAGCTCGGACTTCGTCATCCTTTCATACACACATTAAATATCATTGTTGTGTAACAACGGACCTACGTGCATATGCCTGGCACCTTCTCTCGTTACCGTACCTCCACGGCAGGGGTGGCCGGCGGCGAAACAATACCATTGCAAACGATAATAAATCAAAACAAACACACAATAGTAATAGTTGTTGTTTTAGTAGACGTCGTAATTAAAGTACTAATAGCAGTCTGAGCAGCAGTAGTAGTTGTAGTAATTGTGGTTATGTATAAGTTATAGAAGCAGTAATAACAGCAGCAGCAGAAGAGGTAGCAGTAGTTATAGTAGGTTTTCTTTTGAAGTTTTATCAGTTTTATATACAAAAAACAAATGAGCAGCAATTACTTTTTAATTATAGTTATCTTCATTCTTAAGACTTATTTATTATCTTTTTTTTTCTTGAAGATTTTTTTTTTAATTATAGTTATCTTCTTTTTTAAGACTTATCAATATTCATTAAAAACAAATTCTTGAAGAAATTGTCTTGAGTCATTGACCGGAGTTGTGGGATTCGACTACTATAAATACTTGCGCGATACCGGTTTCATTATTTCTTCTTGTCATTTCGATAACTCAATAAAATAAACGGGAACAACCTGTACATTTTCAATGACTTTATAAAGAACAGATGTTATGAGGCAACTGATGTAATGGAACAGAGATTAAAAAAGCAGTGTTAAAATAAAGCACTGCTTTAATACGTCGTAATTGTTGGAATCAGTGATTTACCCACATCTGACATTAAGAATATAATCGCAGTCGTATTCACTTATGAGAGATATCGTGTCAAAAGTCGCATGTGATCTTCAGGGTTGATATATTTCTCACTCAATTATATATCATTTTGGCAAGTAAACGAAAGAAACGATAAGTTTTGTTATTGTAAATGCAGAATTCGTGATGCGCTGAAAAATTTGAAGATATATTGGAATCTTTAACTAACACACACATTTTGGAGAATATTCATTCGTTGATGCTTCTCTCCGTTTCTGGTTCTATTGGACTTATAAACAATGTCTTTTCATTTACATTTTACAAGCAAATAATGTACAAACCGACGGTAAATCAGCTACTGGTTTATCTCTCAGTAACCGATTGGATAGCATGTTTGATGACCTCACAACTAATCCGCTGATTCTTTATCCAGTAACATTCACCAACGACTTCGCTTGCAAACTGGTGATTTTTGTGGGAATAACTTCCGGCTCCTTCTCCCTAATGATGATGTCTCTCGTAACAACAGATCGATTTCTGACGGTGTATGAACCATTCCCAACATTGAAGTTCACACCATTTCGCTGCAAGTTGTTCACAGCTTTATATTTTACACTCACTTGTGGGTTTACGATTCCCGATGTCTTAATGGCTGAAGCAAAAGAAATTGATGTGCTAATCATTGTGACAAATGTCACGTTTAAAGGACATCATTGTCATTACTCGCTTACGGGAGACTTTTTCTGGCTTAGGGGGGTCTTTAACTGGTTCAAGATTGTGGTTTTCGTCTTCACTATCACATGCTTTGTCGTGATGTACTCTCTGATTGCTCGAAAAGTGTACAAAAAATATTGAAACACCATATAAATGAACATTCAAACAAGGCCCTGGATTTAAAAACACGTAATACGACACTTGATGACTCTCATAAAATAGTGAATGGTTCAGAGGCCAATTTAGAATCTAATCAAATTTAAACTCTTGAATCAACGCCAGAAGCCACACGAAAGGAGATACGAAAAGAAACAGCAGTGAAGCAGCGTCAACGCAACACCAACAATAACATTAAATCATAACATCACACTGATGCTATTCCTCATGGCATTCGCGTTATTCTTGAGCATGATGCCGATCTGTATAAGGGGATTAGTATCTACAACGAAGGGATACGACTGACCTTGGTGGATGGCATTGTTGGCCAGCACGGGCGCAATCAACAGCAGCGCAAACCCGTTCATCATTGGATTCTGTAACAGTGACTTCCGCGGGTACGTGAAAAACATCCTCCGGTGTAGAAATGTAAAATGAGGTACATGTGGGCATGTTCCGCGTGTATGTGAAGAACATATTCCGGTGTAAAAGTGTAAAATGATGTACATTTGGGCAAGTTCTGCGTGTACATGAAAAACATTCTCCGACGTAGAAGTGTAAAATGCGGTACATTTGGACAAGTTCCGCGTGTACGTGAAAAGCATATTCCGGTGTAGATGTGTAAAATGAGGCACATTTGGGCAAGTTGCGCGTGTACGTGAAAAACATTCTCCGGTGTAGAAATGTTAAATGAGGTACATTTGGTCACATTCCCCGTGAAGAACATCCTCCGGTGAAGAAGTGTAAAATGAGGTGCATTTGGGCAAGTTCCGCGTGTACGTGAAACACATTCTCCGGTGCAAAAAGTGTAAAACGAGGTACATTTGGACACATTCCGCGTGTACGTACAGAACATCCTCCGGTGTAGAAATGTAAAATGACGGACATTTAGACATGTTCTTCGTGTACGTGAATTTATACTAAGGGACTTCAGCTGGCCTTAAACACATGAACGATTACATTTGAGCACGTGTATGCATGCATGCTGACAGGTTGTACATTAAACTGTTCCGCTATGCTTATGTAATATGTCTTTAAGTTTGTTTCAATATATTGTATTTTTTTCTTTAATAATTTATTTCTTTAAAAGCATTAGATCTGAGGTTTGCAATGTTTGCACTGCACAGCAAAGAAACAATTATTTCATCAGAACATTATTAAACGTGATAAAGCGCCAATTTGTAAAAGCAAAAGGATCGATTATTATTATTATTTATTATTATATAGTTATAATCGTTTTAAACGTTTAACAACTTTTTCATTAAATTGTTCATCATAAAAGGGGAAGCTATATACAAAGACTTTAAGTTAGAATTTGTATAACTATTCAAGGAAAATAACTGTTTATTGACCAAATTGAAAAGAATAGCATGAGCAATTTTTGTGAACAGTGTGAAAAAAACTTGAATTAGTCTATTTTAGAACTTTCAAAATGTAAAGTGCGTATTTCACAATATAGACGAAACTAAAACGTTATCAAATTGTACGTCGGAAGAAGTGTTTATTTTAATGTAACAACTATCATAAGACATACATATTGCCTTTCATGTTGATGTTATGCTAACTCATTGAGTAAAAGTGCCATCCCTAATTTGCGGACTGCACGGACTTATCTAAGACGGCACTTTACTCACATACATTAAGCCATGTTTTCCCAGAGCGAGGCGTGTACTGTCTGCACGTTATTATATTGTGTTCGTAATGTATTGTTGAATACATCAGAGTGCAACTCTCGTCACCATCTGAATTCATTTTATTAACCCATTTATGCCTAGTGGACTCTCCCATCCTTCTAAATTGGTCAATTTATTTCCAAAATTAGGGATGTCTAGTATATTTATTTCTATATTTAGAATATATTATATTATTACAGAAATTCCTTTAAGCAAACAGCGTAGACCCTGATGAGACGCCGCATCATGCGGCGTCTCATCTGGGTCTACGCTGTTTGCCAAGGTCTTTTTTCTAGACGCTAGACATAGATGGGTTAAAGGCACGTGCAAGTATGATTGCCTTTTTAATAAATCATAATACGTATAACTGTATAAAACAAAACATACAAATGATTAAACTGCTGACAAAGAAATGCAAGGCAAACCCGGAACCAATATTTAAAACTAAATTAATAAATGTTGACCAATCGGTCCCTCATGTTCAAAACTAATATCATAACCGCTCGGCCATTCTGTAATGTACAATCAAAGCTCATTTTGCGTTTCATGTAATGTGTCCACCTACCACCAGCAATTTTAATGAAGACATCAACTTACAACAGCCCTTATTATTCATGCGTATTTTGTTCACGCCAAATACTCAATTTCAACTGATGATTACATATTAACACAACCGTATTTATAATATTATGTTCGTTGCGTATGTGTGGAATGTGCGATACAATATTCGTCAACTCAGAACAAGTCCTTTCAAAGGTATTGCGATCCTCTCANTATACAAACACAAATGCATAGCATTTATAAAGCGCAAAAATATAAACATATTCTATTGCGCTTCACAATCACATGTTAAGCGTTAAGACAAAAAAGTGTAAACAATAAACATTTCTGTCCAATGGCTTTAAAACAACCAGTATTATATATTATAATTCATTAAATGCAGACTTCATATGAGTCCGACTGGTAGATTCATTGTTAGTAAAATTGTCCAAAAAACGTTTTTTTTTTCAGTCTTGATCTAAAAGTGGCTTCAGACTGAAAGCTTTTAGATAATAAGGAAGATTTTACCACCATTTTTGACCGACGACTGCAATTTTTCCAATTTTGTTCCTCGTCTAGGGATGTAGAATGTTGTCCCCATTTTGTGACCTTAATAGTCCTTAGACCCTAAGTCAATATGCGAATGAACTAATGCATGAACTAATGATGATGCACGGTTCGGTAAAGGAACGTCCTTGACCACGCTTCCTCTTACAGAAACAAAAGAGGCAATTGCGAAAAACAACTATGATTATTCATGGGAAAGCAAATCGAAACAGACAGATGCTGTAAAAGTGGTCGATGTAGATGCAGTCAAATGTCCATGTCCCCGAGATGTCTACATACATACAGACGATATTCTCAAGAAAGATATGAAGGAAGTGTGTTTTCGTGATGAAAACGGTACGATGGTCTGCACACAAATTTATAATAGACACCTTGTCTGACGAAGAATCATATCATAATTCAACTGCCTTGTACCACCACATTACAATACATATTAAAACAGATAAAATATTAAATAAGGTACTTCGTCACTTCAATATATTGTTTACAGTTTTTTTTTTAATATGTGTATGGTAAATAAAACAACTTGCGTGAAATGTGATTTGATGTGTCTTGTAGTATTTATTTTACACTAATAGTGATCCAAATGTAACAATTGTGTCTCAATGATTATGGTAGTAACTTCTTAGTTACCGGTTTCTTTATTCAGGAAATACACGAGTGATGTGGAATAAAATCAACCAGTTATACACGAACAAAATGTTTTGGTAAAATGTAGAATAAAACAACAACAAAAGCATCCGTTACATTATAAAAGTGTATTGCTGTACAAACACAAACCACACTTATAAGGCGCCTATGCCTATGATTTATAACATGTTCGACCAACTTCTATTAAAGTGAGGTTTTGATAAAACTCGATTAAATAAAACTAAATATGACTTAATAAACATAATGAAAACGATAATCGTGCTGTACACCGTCACCATATTATTATTTTAAGTTCTCAGATTGCAGGCAAATTGAAAATTGCGCTATATAGTTAAAATTAATTGGTTTTGGGTTCATTTGTATTTTTTCTTTTCTTTTTCTGTTCGTGGTTTTACAAAAAGAAAACACCGTCGCATGATTTTCCGAAAAGAACTGTCGCGTGCTTTCCCGAAAACAATTGTCATAAATTTAAATATATTCAAACATGTTCGCAAAAAAGTTACCATGTTCATTTTCAAAAAACATTTTTTAATGAAGTACATGTGACACTTTTTTCCAGAGAGCTTTCTTTTCGTTTGTAAACATATTACAGTTGATCTAGCTTATTAAATATTTAAAAACACCTGACGACACAATACAATTATGCTCCACGTTAAAACTGCCAGTGTTTTGAAATTTAAATAATTACAATAAGACCGCCGCGATACTACCTTGAATGTCTCAACTGCTGTCAAAAGCATGTACACACATAGTTGACTATAAAACAGGGTTTTATTTTAAACCTGAAACATAGTTTAAATATTTCAGCAAAATACGGATACATACTATGATATCAAATCCGTTAATATATTAAATTGACTCTTTTTGGAATCTAACCTTATTATTGCATACTTTTGTACACATTCGGAAACGTAAATGCCGTGGTCCAGTGACTTTATTAAATGCTTCTACTCTAAACACAACTGATGATTATGCCGCCGTTAACCGGAAGTAGCGTCCCATTAATCATTGACGCCTGGTCGCTCAACCTCAACCACGTGCTCCTACTCTGGATACACAACACAAACAATAACATACAGTGTGCGACCATAGCTAGTCCTATAATACAGCAGTAAAGTCCCGAGCGCAATCCTAGCAAGCAACGGCTAATGACCATTTTAAAGCCATATTTTGAAATCGTGACGACAATTGCGTATAGAGTAATACGTTTAGCATTTAAAGACTTGTACACAGTTTATACAGAGAGACACGATGCCTATACCACGTGACTATTTAAGATCTGTGTTGGGAGAATGAAGCGCGACCCAGTTTACATTTTTAAGGATGTCTTTTTAAATATTTCACCATTTCTAATGGGATAAAGTGGAAAGCCCGATCATTCTTGAGAGTTTTCTTTAGGTATCATGATTTTTTTTTAACAAATAAGTATTTTTTTGGTAAAGTGCAACCGCACGTTTGTAATATGAAGTCCCCACACTGATCCGACATTTTTCTAACCGTTCAAACGCACAGTTGCACTTTACTGAAAAAATACATATTTGTTTAAAACAAAATCATGATACCGTAAGAAAACTCTCACGAATGAGCGGGTTCTCCACTATATCCCATTAAAAATGGTGAAATATTAAAAAAGACATCCTTAAAAATGTAAACTGGGTCGCGCTTTATTCTCCCAACACAGATCTTTAAAAGTCACGTGGTATAGACACCGTGGAGAAAAATCCGTATACTTAAAAAGCTTTGATACTTCCAACATTTAACTCACATGACCTCATTTTTACCTTGATATTTACTTAATCACTAAAAAACGTTCCATCATTTTTTTGAGTTGTTTAAAAAAAACACATGCACTTGCGTCTTTGAAAATTAAACACGGTATATGATCATATAAAGCAGCAATCTGTAACCCGAAACATGAAACATGTTTAGATATACAGCGTATATATGTAGAATGTATATAAATGTATTTGTTATATCACATTAAACTTTGCAACAAAATGATGCTGCAAGATGTTAAGTAATATTCTTTATAACGTATTGTCTCCCTAAAAATGTGTTTAACTCCACGAAGGTTTTAACTCACGACGGCATACATTTTCCAGTTTTACTTTGGATTGAGGATGTTCAGGTATAATCGTTACCGAAATAAACAAACTTTTCCAATGCCTTTCAAGTTTCGTATTTAATTGTTTAGCTTTTGGTCGCATTAAAGTTTGTTGTTAAATACACAAGGTGGTATATATAATTTAAACGTGGTTACATTTTGTTGATAAAGTGTTTTGGGCTTGAATATTCCACACTTTACAAATTAGTGCATTTTTTCATTTTGAAAACAAATATAACGGAGGATAACTGGATTTTCGCATGTACGATACGACACAAGGTCACTTATGTGTCATTGTTCGGCAGTTTGTCGACGAGTATAGAATTTCAAGCGGCAGTATACTATTGTAAATTTATTCAAATTGTTTACAAACATGATATTTTTAGAGACAAACAACTAGTTGCAAGTTTATACCCGTCTTGTCAACCAGACCACGTATTTAAGATATTGACAAGGGCAATTTGTCACCGTGACTCATGCTTAAATCATGCGTCATTTTGGGTTCCCATCATAGCAATTTAACTGGTCTGGCATTGCTTTGCTGTTTGCCGACAATTTGATGACTTCGGTAGAGGTACATTTCATCAGCCCGTGAATTTTATAGCGCTATTATTATGTAAAGTTGATGTCAACCATCTCGGAGAGGGAAGCGATCAAACTGTGATAAAAGATACATATCACAAACCATTAACTGAACGTCTGAGGGTTGGAGTTCCACATGCTGATAGTTAAAATCTTTAACCACGGCGCATGTGTAGAATTAAAAAAAAAATATGCATGCTTTTATAAGCCACTTTGATAGATAAGCAGTGAATAAACAAGAACCATGTATTTATTGTCAATTTTTTCTTGACATTGAAGCATATCAGATTAGTCCTATTTCATACATCGTATATTCTTTAAAATATATATTCCGTGTACAATTATAAACGAGTATTATAAAATGGGGAGGGGGGTATAGAGAAGAATTTATTAACGATAAGTTGATGTATTTAATTGTTAAGCTCTTGGTCGTAGGAAAGTGTGTTGTTAAATACCCAAGGTTTCATATATGTTTTAAACGTGGTTCCATTTTGTTGATATCGTTTTTTGGCCATGAACATTTACACTTAACAAACTGGTTTAATGTTTTCATTTCGAAAACACGCCTGCATCACGCGGGATAACCGGGTTTTCGCCTTTTAGTTACGACTCAAAGTCATTAATGTGTCATTGTTGCAAGTGTATAACCGTCTTGTCAACCAGACAAAGTATTTACGATATTGACAAAGGTAATTTTTCATTGTGACTCACGCTTAAATCATCCAGGGTGATAAGGTTCCCAAATGTTACATCATAACAATGTAACTGGTCTGTCATTGTTTTGCTGTTTGTCGACAATTTGATGACTTCAGTAGACATGCATTTAATCAGCCCGTCAATTTTTTTAGCGATATCATTATGTAAAATTGATGCTAACCATCACGGAGAAGGACGCCATCAAACAGTGATAAAAAATATATCACAAACCATTTACTGAACGTCTGAGCTTTATAACTCCAACTTCTGATACATTGTAGTTTAAATCATTAACCACGGCGCATGTGTGGAATTAATAATAAATGCGCATGCCGTAATACGCCTTTTTGATAGATTAGCAGTGATTAAAGAAGTACCAAAAATTTATTTTCAATTTATTGTCAGATTTTTTTTGACATTGAAGCATGACAGATAAGTCATATCCGATCGTTTGATCTTTTAAATATATATTCCGTGTACAAGTATATATAAGTATTATACAATGCCGGGTATAGGGAAGAATTTATTCACGATAACTTGATGTATTTAATTGTTAAGCTTTTGGTTGTAGGGAAGTTGGTTGTTAAATACACAAGGTTTCATATATGTTTTAAACGTGGTTCCATTTTGTTGATAACGTTTTTTTGGCCATGAGCATTCCACACTTTACAAACTGGTGCATTGTTTTCATTTCAAAAACACGCCTGCATCACGCAGGATAACCGGGTTTTCGCATGTTAGATACCGGTACCACACAAGGTCACTAATGTGTCCTTGTTGCAAGTGTTTAACCGTCTTGTCAACCAGACCACGTATTTAAGTTATTGACAAATGCCATTTTTCATTGTGACACACGCATAAATCATCCAGGGTGAATGGGTTCCCAAATGTTACATCATAACAATATAACTGGTCTGGCCTTGTTTTGCTGTTTGCCGACAATTTGATGACTTCGGTAGAGATACAATTCATCAGCCCGTGAATTTTATAGCGCTATTATTATGTAAAATTGATGCAAACCATCACGGTGAGGGACGCGATCAAACTGTGATAAAAGATACATATCACAAACCATTTACTAAACGTCTGAGGGTTGCAATTCCACATGCTGATATTTTAACTCATTAACCACGACGCATGTGTAGTATTAAAAATAAATATGCATGTTTTGATAAGCCACTTTGATAGATAAGCAGTGAATAAACAAGAACCAAGTATTTATTGTCAATTTATTGTCAGATTTGTCTTTACATTGATCAATATCAGATTAGTCATATGTCATACATCGTATATTCTTTAAAATATATATTCCGTGAACAGGTATAAACGAGTATTATAAAATGCCGGGCATAGAGATGCATTTATGAACGATAACTTGATGTATTTAATTGTTTAGCCTTTGGTCGTTGGGAAGTTAATTGTTAAATACACAAGGTAGTATATATGTTTTAAACTTGGTTTTATTTTGTTGACAACGTTTTGTGGCCATGAACATTCCACACTTTACAAACTGGTGCATTTTTTCATTTCGTAAACACGTCTGCATCACGCAGGATAACCGGGTTTTTGCATGTTAGATACGACTCAAGGTCACGAATGTGTCCTTGTTGTAAGTGTATAACCGTCTTTTCAACAAGACCACGCATTTGAGTTATTGACAAATGCCATATTTCATTGTGACTCACGCTTAAATCATCCAGGGTGATTGGGTTCCCAAATGTTACATCATACCAATGTAAATGGTCTGGCCTTGTTTTGCCGTTTTCCGACAATTTGATGACTTCAGTTGACATGCATTTAATCAGACTAAACTGACGCTGTTTCAGTTTCTTTTATTGTGCTTATCACACATGATACTATTTATATAGTTGAACAACATAGATCAAACAATTTACAACCCCAAAAAGCTATGTCTGGTGCGAGACTTCTAAAATGGGTTTCCAATTTAAACTATTTTTAGATATTTAAAACTTTCCAATTTCTATCAGTTTAAAAATGCAAGCCTACTGCAGTTCTAGTAACATAAAAGCCTTTTCGAAGTAGACGAGAAGTGATAAGGTGTTCGTACAAAAAATGGCAGGTAAATACGTTTTCATTGCAATGATTTATACATATTCGTAAATATTGTTCATTTCAATGATCATCATATATTAAACGCATTAACACAACCACGTTAACATATAACACTATAACACTTACTTAAGTTCATGTATATATACTTGTCTATACTTTGAACGACTGCAAAAACGAGCTTTTTAAATGTTAAGGAAAAGTTACCGATTTCATGTCTTCTGTAAAACTGTCCACTGTTCAGGAATCGCATCATACATTATACTTTGTTATCTTTTTAGATTTTAAAATATTGTACCATCATACCGATCGACAAAGTGCAAATAGAATAATTAAAACCAAGAAGATCCTTCGGTCCAGACAAGCGGATGGTCACGCTGTTCATGGTGACGGCACGTATCTTACGTCAATTGGACCTAAAGCGACACCAGAGGAAGTGGCGAAAAACAATTATGATGGATCGGGATTCGGTTATGAAAAGTGGCTTCCGAAAACTGATGTGATTTTTAAAGTAAAAGTGAAAGCAACTAGATGTCAAGATGAAAGAGATATTTATAAAACGGCTGGAGATATCCCTGTATCGCAATGGTTAGCAATCTATTATCGAGACGATGACGCTCCATCTGGATTCAGAGTACACCGTCGGCTAAACCGCTGATCGTTCGATGTTCCTGTACGTTATTGATTGAAGAGCAGATTGATTGACATAAGAAACTAATGTGGGTTTATTTATGACACAATACGAACATATATAATTTACGTACTACATATAGAAAACGACAGAGACAATTCTAGATTCGAGTATGACTTTACCCCGTCGATTCTTAATTGACTATGGTGAAAAGAGAATTATGGAGAAGTTTGAGATCTCTTTTGTTTAAGTGGTGCTTAATGATGCATTTGTTTTAACATATATCGACCTTTTATGAAATGCTTGTTTACGATAGCTCATTTGTATTTTTGTTTAATTTCGATAAACTTGTTAACGTTGATATATATTTATTTTGTTTGTTTATGCATTGATTTGTGTGTTAATTAATCAATTCATTAAGGTTTTAACTGATATGTCAACCTGATCAAATTGACTTGAACACGAATATGATAAATGATCAACTGCGTTGTCTATTATTTATTTCTATAATTATGCGTGAGTTTATTTCGAGGTGTATGAGGTCCTTCCACGCCTGAGGCTGCATAATGTGAGGACCCGGAGTGTTTTTCCCTGCACTCTCACCAAATTAACAACCAGACTTCAAACGTTGGGACGAATTTGTAATTATAGCTGCAATTCCCAGCTATTGAAATTGCACTGAAATATTCATTTTTGATGTGGTTTTGTGCTTTGGGCGAAACTGGATTATCCGAAGGAAACCGGTATCATATGCGCCGGGAGCGGGGATTGAACTCGGGTCGCAGACATGAGAAAAGTGAGTACATACCACTGCGCTAACCGGCCAAAATGCAGAAGTTTAAAAAAAGTTCATCCAGCTGACAACGTCTTTAAGATATATATTATGCCAGAGGAAATACATTTAAAATTCAATCGAGCGAACTTCACAAAATATATATCTGATTTATTCACATGTCCCTTTCTATTTTGCGCTCAAATAAATGGTTTACCCAATGCGTTTTCAATATATGGCACATCTTAAAAATAATCAGAGCTTGAACCTTAAGTTCAAAATAACACCGAGTAACATAGTATGAACTCGATTTGATACAAAAAGTTCAGATACGGAAGGTCTTATGAAACAGCCAAGTACTTGACATTCTGGTTTTTCCAAATCCGATCAATGTTTCTTCATAATTTAGGTTCCCAGCTCAGAATGATAGTTTTATATCCGTTGATAACAGCTACATACAGCATAAAGCCATGACCTCATTTCTCACAAGTATATTTAACAAAATTGTCGCAACAACGCTTATTTTGAGAAAGTACCGCCACCAATACCACCACCACCAATACCACCACCACCAATACCACCAATACCACCACCACCACCACCACCACCACCATCACCACCACCACCACACAAAAAACGTATTCACACAATTGCTGCCACT
>VMBQ01001031.1:47043-57954 GCA_007657795.1 Dreissena rostriformis | reverse complement strand
CTACTACTACTACTACTACTACTACTACTACTACTACTACTACTACTACTACTACTACTACTACTACTACTACTACTACTACTACTACTACAACTACTACTACTACTACTACTACTACTACTACTACTACTACTACTACTACTACTACTTCTACTGCTGCTACTTCTACTACTACTACTACTTCTACTGCTGCTACTTCTACTACTACTACATCAAAAACATTATTTACCGTAGAAGAAGGATTTTAATCGGTTAAATCGTACCTTACTATGTAATCTGTATGTAACTCGTGCATGAACAAAAACGAGTGCAAATATTGGAAACATTCAAAGCGTATATTGTACTTTATATCAGTTGACAATCAACCTCGGAATGAGATACGCGGATGCATCTGTATTCGTTTACTGATAAATTGCACTTAAGTTATTTGAATGACGCACGCATAGTATTGACTACGCGAACTATTTTCGGAAATATCGCTTGATTTTCCAACACCGCTTTCGTTTAAATAGATAGCGAATCTTTACATTTTCGTCTTTTCAAGTCAAGTTGTGAACATAGAGCTTATATTAATCGATAATTGAAGGTTGGTGTATATGAACGGTAACATAATATTATTTTAAATTACATCTGTAATTATCGCAATAATTTAAGTACCTCAAATTATTCATGTTTCTTAAATTACTTGTAATTTAATGCGAAATTCCATTAAAGAATGCAAAACAATAACAACAACTTGAACAACTGAAACAGGAGACATTTAGAGTTTATTAACTTGAATAACACAACATAAACTTTACATTTATTTTATTTAAGGTGATTGCCAAGCTGAACAACAACGATGGCTAACGCTGCCCCATCGACTAAAACTAGTACAAAGAAAGGTATAAACACATATTATATCAGCCACGTAATGCGCAAATGAGTCAAATTATGTCATATGAGGCCAGCGTAGCTCAAGACAATGCTGTGCAATCGCGCAGTCTGGTCAGGAGCTTCTCTATCCGGAATAAAGTCACGCATTGTTTCGTGGTGTTTTAAGCGAACAGGGTAGCTCACGACCAGACTGGTCGGATATGCAGGCTAGGCTGGAGCTACTGTGGCCGTATAAGGCATAAGACACATGTTTGCATGACGCGTGTCATATGTTATTAATGAAGTTATTAAAAGTTATATGTCATATTATAGATTTTATTTGTGTTCATGTCTTGAATATGTTTTTTTTTCAAATAGAAAAGCGTGTCTTAATTGTTCATATAACCTACGTTAAACATTTCAGATGAAGAAATTTACTATCACTACACCGATAAGGAGAGCGCGATCAAAATAGTGAAGTCCGGTATTAAACAATCCACTGATACCCAGAATGATGCCCGTTATGGTAAGGGTACGTACTTGACCAAACTGGACCCATCCGAACCAAGAGCGACGGTTGCAAAAAACAACTATGATGGTGGATATGAAGCAAAATTGAACAAGACCGATGCTGTACTACAGGTCAAGACAACTGCAGTAAAAGTTTAAGAGGAGCGAGATGTCTACAAACACGACGGAGATATTCCCAAGGAAAATATACAGAAAGTGTGTTATCGCAATGAAAAAGGTACGATGGACTGCACAGACATAAACTAGACACATTGTCTGACGAAGAATCATATTCATGATTCAACTGCCTTGTACCACCAAATAACAGAAAATATTAAAAACAGATGAATATTGAATACGGTACTTCTTCAATTCAATATAATGTTAATTGTTTTTTTATATGTGTATGGGAAATAAAACAACTTGCGTGACATGTGATTTGATGCGACTTCCAGTTTGTTATATTACACTAATAGTGATCCAATTTTAACAAAAAGGTCTCAATGACAATGGTGCTAACATCTAAATTACCGGTTTCTTTATTCGAGAAATACACGAGTAATGGGAATAAATCAACCAGTAATAAACGAACACAATGTTTTGGTAAAATGTTGACAAAAATTGACAACAAAAGCATCCGTTTAAATTATAAAAGTCTGTTGATGTACAAACAGAAACCACACTTATAATGCGACTATGACTTAATACTTAATAAACACGATGAAAACGATAATTGTGTTGTACGCCATATTATTAATTATGTTCTGAAATGGCAGGCAGATTGAAAATTGCGCAATAGTTAAAATTAATTGGTTTAGAGTTCATGATGTTATTTTGTTTATGCTCATGATTTTACAAAAAGAAAACACCGTCGCTTGATTTTCGGAAAACAACTGTCGCGTGGTTTTTTCCGAAAACAATCGTCATAAATTTAAATATGTTTTAAAATGTCTGCAAAAAAGTTTCCATGCACAATTTAAAAAAAAACTTTGAAATGAAGTTCATGTGGAAATATGTTGCAGAAAGCTTTTATTTAGTTTGCATACATATTACACAACATCAGTTGATCTAGTTTATTAAATATTTTAAAACACCTGACGACAAAATACAATTATGATCTATCATGAAAATGCCACAGTGTTTGGCAATTTAAATAACTATAATACGACCACGATAATACTTCCAAGGTCATGTCTCAACTGCTCCGAAATACCTTTGTCAATAACATTGACAACCATAGTTGACAATAAAGAAGGGTTGTATTTTTAATCTGCAATACATTATCGAAGAGTTTATAAGAGTAAATTACAATTAACAATTTTAGAAATTACAGCAATGTAAGGATACAAAATATGTTATCAATGCCATTAATATATTAAATTGACTCTTTTTCGACTCATATTTTATCGCGTACTTCGTACATCCCTGTTAAAAGTAAATGTCATGTTCCAATTACTTAATTAAACGCTTCAACTCTAAACACAACTGAGTATCATGCCGCATCAATCGGAAGTAGCGTCCCATTAATCATTGACGCCCGGTCGCTCAGAAGGAACACCGCCGCCTCAACCACGTCCTCCTCCTCTGGATACACAAAACAAAAAAACAATAGCTAGTTCCACAGCACCGCAGTAAAATACAGTGTGCGATCATAGCGATAAACAATGACGAATGTGATGCTAGATTTTAAATTTATTACGATATTTGCGTATGTACTAAAATACTTTTAGCGTTTAAAGACTTGTAAACAGTTTATATAGAGCGAATATCCGTTTACTTAAAAAGCTTCGATACTTCAAACACTCGGCAAACTTCACTCACCTGGCCTTATTACTTTGACATTGACCTTATCACTAACTGAACGTTCCATCATGTTCGTTGAGTTGTTGTAATAAAATACAAATGCACTTGCGTCTTTAAAAAATTTAACACGGTATATGATCATATAAAGCAGCAATCTGTAACCCGAAAAATGAAACATGTTTAGATATTAAGTGTGTATATGAATGTATTTGTTATATCGCATTTACCTTTGCAACAAAATGATGCTGCAATATGTTAAGTAATATTTTTTATAAAGTATCGTCTCCCTTAAAATGTGTTAAACTACACGAAGGTGTCATTAACTCATGACGGCATATATTTTCAAGTTTTACTTTTGATTGAGGATGTTCAGGTTTATTCGTTGCATAAATAAACAAACTGTTCCAATGCCTTTAATGTTTCGTTTATAATTGTTTAGAGTTTGGTCTTATATGGAAGTTGTTTGTAAAAAAACATATTGGTTACATAAGTTTTTTGAATGTGGTTCCATTTTTCTGATGAAGTGTTTTGCGCGTGAAAATTACACACTTAACAAATTAGTGCATTTTTCAGTTTGAAAACAATTATCACGCAGGATAACTGGATTTTCGCATGTTAGACACGACTCAAGGTGTCCTTGTTGCAAGTGCATAACCGTCTTGTTAACCAGACCACGTATTACAGTTATTGACAAATGCCATTTGTCATTGTGACTAATGCTTAACTCATCCAGGGTCATTGGGTTCCCAAATATTACATCTTTGCAATTTAACTTGTCTAACCTTGCTTTGCTGTTTGCTGACAGTTTGGTGACTTCGGTAGGGATACATTTTATCAGCCAGTGAATTTTATAGCGATATTATTATGTAAAATTGATACTAACCATCACGGAGAGGGACGCGATCAAACTGTGATAAAAGATAAATATCAAAAACCATTTACTGAATAGCTGGGCTTTGCAATTCCACATGCTGATAGTTTAAATCATTAACCACGGCGCATGTGTAGAATTAAAAATAACTATGCGTGTTTTAATGAGCCACTTTGACAGATTAGCAGTTAGTAAACAAGAACAATGTATTTATTTTCAATTTCTTGTCAGATTTTCTTGACATTGAAGTTTATCTGATTAGTCATTTTTCATACATCGTATATTCTTTTAAATATATATTCCGTGTACAAGTATAAACGAGTATTATAAATTGCGGGGTATAGAGAACAATTTATTAACGATAACTTGATGGATTTAATTGTTAAGCTTTGTGTCATTTTTTTCATTTCGAAAACACGCCTGCATTACGCTGTACAACCGGGTTTTCGCATGTTAGATACGACTCAATGTCATTAATGTGTAATTGTTGCAAGGGTATAACCGTCTTGTAAACCAGACCACGTATTTAAAATATTGACAAGGGCAATTGGTCACTGTGACTCATGCTTAAATCATGCGTCATTTTGGGCTCCCAAATGTTGCATCATTACAATATAACTGGTCTGGCCATTGTGTTCACACACCGGTCTCACTGACCTGTGTACTCACGCGAAAAGAATTGTGGGTAGCACTTCTTTCACGAGTGAAAATTGAAAGCGAAGTAGGTCATGTAATCGTGCTTCTGATAATCGCTCTGTCTTAATAGAGATTCAAAATCACATTTAAACATAAATAAATAACATTTCTTTAAACAACAATCCGTTTTAAACACACAATGAAAATCGATGTTTTTCTTTCATTATTCACATGTTCATTCCTACGCAGAACTACTTTAGTGGAAGCATAAATCCCCAAACCAGGGGAATGTGATGCGTCTTAGTATAGAGGTGACAATAACGTAGTGACGTCACCATCTATGTATAGAATGCTGGTCTGGCCGTTTTTCGCTGTTTGCCGACAATTTGATGACTTCGGTAGAGCTACATTTGATCAGCCCTTGAATTTTATAGCGATATTATTAAGTCTAATTGATGCTAACCATCACGGAGAGGGACGCGATCAAACAATGATAAAAATAAATAGCAAAAACCATTTACTGAATATCTGAGGGTTGCAATTCCACATGCTGATAGTTTAAATCATTAGCCACGGCGAATGTGTAGAATTAAAAATAAATATGCATGTTTTAATAAGTCACTTTGATAAATAATCAGTGAATCAACAAGAACAGATTATTTAATGACATATTTCATACATCGTTTGTTCTTTTAAATATATAGTCCGTGTACAAGTATAAACGAGTATTTTAAAAAGCCGGGTATAGAGAAGAATGTATTAACGATAACTTGATGTATTAAATTGTTTAGCTTTTGGTCGTAGTGAAGTTTGTTGTTAAATACACACGGAGGTATATATGTTTTAAACGTGTTTCCATTTTGTTGATAAAGTTTTTTTTGGCCATGAACATTCCACACTTTACAAACTGGTGCATATTTGTTCATTTCGAAAACACGCCTGCATCACGCGGGATAACCGGGCTTTCGCATGTTAGATACGACTCAATGTTATAAATGTGTAATTGTTGCAAGTGTATAACCGTCTTGTCAACCAGACCACGTATTTAAGATATTGACAAGGGCAATTTGTCACTGTGACTCATGCTTAAATCATGCGTAATTTTGGGTTCCCAAATCTTAAATCATAACAATGTAAATAGTCTGGCCATGTTTCTCTGTTTGCTGACAATTTCATGACTGCAGTAGAGATACATTTTATCAGCCCGTGAATGTTATAGCGATATAATTATGTTAAATTGATGCTAACCATCACGGAAAGGGACGCGATCAAACATTGATTTATATAAAAATCATAACGGAATATATGTGGGTTGTGATTCCACATGTTGATATTTTACTCATTAACCAGGGCGCATGTGTAAACTTAAAAATAAATATGCATGTTTTAATAAGTCACGTTGATGGATTAGCAGTGAATCAACAAGAACAGATTAATCAATTACATATATAGTACATCGTGTGTTCTTTTAAATATATATTCCGTGTACAAGTATAAACGAGTATTATAAAATTCCGGGTATAGGGAAGTATTGTTTAACGATAACTTGATGTACAGGAAGGTTTTCACTATAAAGTTCACCATAATTGTACAACAAAATATAGTTAACCATTATGCCAGTGGATCGTATGCTTTCCATATACATTACAATGTTGAAATATGAAGATCATCTTTTGGTAAAAGTAAAATTATTCAGAAGGTGTTTTATAATATTTCTATCCATGATTTTTTGTACCCACCATGATATATGTTTTGTAGAGACAAAGCAAAGGTATTGATGTTACATTTACATAAATTTACAAAGTGAAAGTAGATGCGATTCTTCAGCGCATAGTAAGTAGTTCTTATTAAAATTTAACACATATTTGTTAAATCTTGAAAGAATATAAATCGACGATGTCCTTCGAAAACCGCGTAAGTCGATGTTGGCGTAACACTGTTGATTTTATTGGAACGGCGGTTTAATGACACATTTTCTGCGGACATTCTGGATGTCCTATGCAATCAGAATGCATAGTTATGGTAATGTTAGAAACTCTTGACAACATTTTTTAAGATGTTTTGTTTTTGTGCGAAAACTGCATTCAGTTTAGTCAACAACCAGTTAAGACAGAAACCTCGTGAACACACTAAGAAAAAAATTGATAACAAAGATATCGATTGCATTTCACAGCATGTTAATAATAAGTTTTTCATGACATAAACTCAGTTATAATTAATTTTTAAACCGCGTATATATTGATCAAAGGCAAAACAAATGTCGACAAATTACTTCAATTGTCTTAGATAACACTTAGTTATCAAAACAGGATTAGCAAAAAGCATGAGCTGAATTCGCGACACTTTTGATTAGACCCGACTGCCAGATAAACTGACGACCGATTTGAATGTTAATAGAAAATGACATACACTCACATATCTTCCGAAAATACGAAACTTATCGCGCTTATTGAAATGTTTTTCCAAAAATCACGATGCTTGTTTTCTACTAGGTGCTTATTGACAAGACAAACATATCTCGTAATTCAGATAATACGCATTCACATCTATAAACGTTCATCACTGTGAATCAAATTAACAGAATTGCGCAAAACCATCTGATCAAGACAAATAAATATAACTCGACATGGCACAAAGCTTTCCAATCAAGTGGATGCCATAATACGCTTCCGTACTTAATTTTCATTTGGTATAGTACTGAAATAAAAATAAATGTTTTCAAAAAGAGTAACTGACCATTCAGATACATAAGTAGAAGCAATAATCCTTTAGCAAACGCAAAGTACTCAAGTGATTTGTGTCGCGAAATGTATGTTATTGCAATTCTATGCTACCATACACTTTGGATGTTTTATTTTATGTTTTGACAGTTTACGTATAAAACTGAAATTTGCAACAAAAGTTGAACAAATCTTGGAATACTTTATTTGGGTTCCCACATATTTAATAAGCAGTTTAATATATATCAAATGTCTGGACAATTGCATTAAAAGTATGACCATTAATTTTGTAGCATACATTTTCATATTTATAAGTAGTATTATTTCAATAGAATATTCTATTCAACATTAAGTAGGGAAGGATTGCTGTGCTACTAAGCTGATCAAATAATAAAGGGATACATATATTTAAAAGCTATCAGTGTTATCAGCAATTCAGTTTTAGAGTTTAGTTAGAATTATACTTTGTAATCATACAAAGAAAACAATTGACCGATCACTGGGTTTTGTTTCACAGCTATATCGGACAAATGAGATCCCTTATACCAGGAAAAACATTATTTCTAAATATTAAAAAAAAAACGTATGCAGATGCACAAACGTTCAGAATAAAAAGCAATCGTTAGTGCTGTTACATTACATCATAGCTATACTCAAATTTTGGGTTCCCAAATATTCAGTGAGCCAGATACATGCCGTTTATCAGTTTCTTTTTTTATGCTTTTCACAAATTAAACTATTTATATAGTTTGTTAATCATAGATCAACCTATTTACAACACAACAAGCGATTTCTGATACGAGACTCCTCAAATGGATTTCCGTTTTGAACTATTTTTAGATATTTAAAACTTTCCAATTTCTATCAGTTTAAATATCCAAGCCTACTGCAGTAGTGGTAACATAAAAGCGTTTCCGAAGCAGACGAGAAGAGATAAAGTTTTCATACAAAACATGGCTGGTAAATACGTTAACAATGCAATGATTTATACGTATTCGTAAATATCGTTCACTTCAATGATCATCAAAGATTTAACATTTTAACATACAACACGTTAACATATAACACTTAATTAATTTATAGTATGTATACTTGTCAATATTTTAAACGACTGTAAAAACGTCCTGCTATTAAGAACAAGCATTTACCAACTCCATATGTTTTCTGTGAAACTGTCCAATTTTCAGGGATCACATTATACATAAAACTGTGTTATCTTTTTAGATTTGAAAATATTGTACCATCATACCGATCAACACAGTGCAATTAGAATAATAAAAAGCAAGAAGATCCTACGATCCAGACACGTCGATGGTCACGCTGTTCATGGTGACGGCACGTATCTTACGTCAATGGGACCTAAAACGACACCAGAGGAAGTGGCGAAAAACAATTATGATGGATCGGGATTTGGTTATGAAAAGTGGCTTACGAAAACTGAAGTGATTTTTAAAGTGAAAGTGAAAGCAACTAGATGTGCAGATCCAAGAGATATTTATAAAACGGCTGGAGATATCCCTTTGTCGCAATGGTTAGCAATCTATGTTCGAGACAATGACGCTCCATCTGGATTCAGATTACACCCTTTGCTAAAACGCTGATCGTTGGATGTTCCGGTACGTTATGGATTGAAGAGCAGATTGATTGACATATCAGAAACTGATTTGGGTTTATTTATGACACAATACGTAATTTACATATATACTTTACTTAATAGAGATAGAAAACGACAGAGAAAATTTTAATTCGAGTATGATTTAACCCAACGATGCTTAATTGACTATGGTTGCAGGAGAAGTTTGCTATCTCTTTTGTATGAATGGTGCTAAATGCTTGCTTTTCGACACAGATTAACCTTTTCTGAAATGCTTGTTAACTATAGCTCATTTGCATTAATTAATGTTGTAACTGATACGTCAAACTGATCAAATTTACCTGAACACGAATATGATGAATATTCAACTGCGTTGTCTATTTATTATTTTCTATAATTATGAGTGAGTGTATTTCGATGTGAATGAGGTCCTTCCAAGTTTAAGGATGCATAATACAAAGACCCGTAGTGTGTGTCTGCACTCTTACCAAATTTACAACTACACCCACGAAAGTTTGGACGAATTTTTAATTATTGCTGCAATTCCCAGCTATTCAAATTTCACTGAAATATTCAGTTTTTATGTGGTTTTGTGCTGTGTATAGTCAACAGGAGTATCCTGAGGAAACCGGTATAGTGACCATCAAGGTTCATATGCGCCAGGAACGGGAATCGAAATCGGGTCGCAGACATGAGATGCGTGTGTACATACCACTGCGCTGACCGGACAATCGTTACTTTATGCAGAAGTGTTTACAAGTGTTCGTCAAACTGACAATGTCATTTAGATATAAATTATTCCAGAGGAAATACACTAACAATTCAATCGAGTGAACAACACAAAAGTATATATCTGATTTATTCACATTTCCCTTTTTTGCGCAAGCATAAATTAGGTTACCCAATGTGTTTTCAATCTATGGTACATCTTTAAAATAATCAGCACTTGAACCTTAAGTTCAAAACAACACATGCAAACATAGTATAATTAAGATTTGATACAAAAAAGTTCAGATGGCATGTCTCATTTTATGACACAACCGAGCACTTGACATTCTGGTATTCCACATCCGATCAATAGTTATTCATAATTTGGGTTCCCATCTCAGAATGGTTGTTTAATTTCCGTTTGATAACAGATAAAGACAGCATAAACTCCTTTTTCACAAGGTTATTAAAAAAAAATATGTTGTTTTGGGAAACTATCATCATTTGAACATTGCTTTTATATGAAATGTTTAGACGTGGCTGTTGTACATATTTAAATGTTTTAAGTCTATTTTATTGTTCTTTTTTAAAAAGATATTCATTTAAATAATAATCATGAATAGGTCTACGTTGTTCCCTAGGAACAGAACCGTGTGACGACCTAACCTCTGTCAGAAAGGCAGTTCTACAGACGTTTTTATTGCCGCTATTAATAAAATGAATTAGCCCTTCAAAAGTATGGCAGGGGCAGGGTGAAAGAGCAGGTTGACCTTTTTTGTGGCCATTCGTCGGATGGTAAACTTTATACACAGTAAGCGAATTAGTTTTGCTGTTTTCATTTAGTTCTTATATCCAGTTATCAATTAAGCATAATTTCACGAGGTACGTATTTTGTTTTATTAAATATAATTTGATGTTAATATCAATAAATACCTATTGATGCTTTGTTTACGTTCAATCCCATCGTTGAGAAAAATATCGCCCAGGAAGCCGATCGGCGGGTCATATCTTCTTCCAGATATCGATGCAAAACTTCAGTCCATGTTGAAGTCGATGTGCGATATGTGAATAGAGATTTCTTAAACTTGTTAAGGTTTGTATATGCTCACGATTTTTCTTCATATTGCCTTTTTTTAGTAGACAGACAGACAGACAGACAGACAGACAGACAGACAGACAGACAGACAGACAGACAGACAGACAGACAGACAGAC
>VMBQ01001031.1:9590-44915 GCA_007657795.1 Dreissena rostriformis | reverse complement strand
GCAGGCAGGCAGCAGGCAGGCAGCAGGCAGGCAACAGGCAGGCAGGCAGCAGGCAGGCAGCAGGCATGCAGCAGGCAGGCAGCAGGCAGGCAGCAGGCATGAAGGCAGGCAGGCAGGACGGCAGGAGGGCAGGCAGACAGGCTCCAGGCAGGCAGGCATGAAGGCAGTCAGGCAGACAGACAGGTATGCAGGTATGCAGATATGCAGGCAGGCAGCAGGCAGGCAGGCAGCAGACAGCAGGCAGGCAGCAGACAGGCAGGAAGGCAGGCAGGAAGGATGGCAGACAGACAGACAGACGGACGGACGGACGGACAGACGGATGGACGGACGGACGGACGGACAGACAGACAGATAAAACAATAAGTAAAAGAAAAACCATGATATTAAAAAATTTAACTGATTTAACTTAATGCAATCATTAAAAGGGAATCCTATATATAAAGCAACGATTGATCCAGCTGTGGATCAAGTTTTCATAAATATCGGTAACAAATATAACCTGATTATACGCATAATTTTTAACATGTATTTATAATCAACTGTTATTTTTTAACAACAATTTTAAACACTTTGATCGCCCTACAAAAACGATTAAAATATTTAAGATGTAATTGAGAACTTGACTGCTGAACCGAAGGTAATTTCTATATAACATTTACTTCAATTTACGACATTGATTTTTCAATATTTATTACCTACGAAACATATAAATATATTGCTTTTTCAGACCAGTACAAAGTATTGTTTATGGCTTATCCACTCATTTTGAATAGTGAACTAAATGTATGTTGTTTCATTGTTATAATGTTTATGTTGTTATTATTTTGTTGAAACATAGCAATAATAGATATCTCTTAACAGCCGCTAAAAGTTAAAATAAAACTGCCTGATAAGGCTATCAGCAGCATAACATCGCCGTGGCGTAGTGGATGTGGTGTCCGCCTAGCGATCGGGAGGCCATGGGTTCGATCCCACTGGGAGCGTTCCTTCGTTCTCCCCCCAAAACACCAAGTACTGGTTCTAGACCCAGGAAACGGACTCGAGAGCGTTTATTTAAGCCTAAAGGCTTTCGATGTAATCGAGCTAAAATAAATAGGTTAAAACAAAACTATCAGCAGAAAATGGCTGTTGTGAGAAAGACAGTGGATTATTTGGAACCTTGAATAATAGTGATGTACACTTCCTCTAAAGTGTGCATAATCACTCCGTAGTATTTGCTTATTGATTAGCTTAACGTTTAATCTTGTGTTTTAATTCACATACTATTTATATTACCTGAGTTGGCAACAGTAATGTAGTGTTGATATGTTCTCTTAATGTATATCACTTACCTCGTATGTCTACATTCTCATATTTTGTGATTCTTTGTGCTTTGCTTTTTGATATGTCAATGCCTGATTTAAAAGCCCAGTATGTGTGATCTACTAGAATTATAACTATATGCTTGGTATATCTGATCTCTTACCCAACAAATTACAGTTACCCGTATGTTAAAATAATTTCACGAACAATTTAGGTAAGGTTTTTTCTTTTTGACTGTTTGATATAATAAAGAAAAACACATTTGAAGTTTACGCCACACATGAAGTTAACACGTCCCCAAGCTGAGTAGTTGTCTGCTTTTAGAAATTATTGATAAACTCTAATAATTATGTAATCGTCAGTGTTTAAAATAATTCCTTTTTATTGTGAAAATAATAAATAATTATTATATTTGTTTTTAAATCTTTGTTTCTGTGCTTTATCTGTGTCGTTTGTCGAGTTTTTAACAACGATGTTTTTTTTTCGCCTGTAAACAAGATCAGTAAAGATCACGTTAGAAAAAAGGAATGTTGTTAGAACAAAAGGTAAGTAACTTGAGGCTTTGCAAACATGCATAGAAGGAAAACAAATGGTCGTGTTATTGTCGGATTGTAAACGAAGCAGATAGCTTGGTAAGACAAAATAGCTACCCGAAAAGCCCATTTGTTTCAAATAGAAAGATAATATACATTTAGTATCCTCATCCGTTAAATTGGTAATTTTCAACAAGACAAATATTTGCTTAGGGCGTTTAAACAGGTAAATAAAAACTCATACAACGATGGTAGTCGCAAAGAATTTTTGTTGTTGGTTTTTGCCTATTGCAATTGTCAGAACACTTCCTGCTTATCGAAACAGCAAAACAAATTATTCGGCTGATATGCCAAACTGTAAATGTGCTTTTGAGGTCTTGTCCATCTGCATATCATTTTCGTAATACTGTTTGATGTAATTTATGTAAAAACACATGTATACTTATGTTAGTATTATTATATTGTCGAGGTAGTAGCAGACCGTCCGTGCAACATACGCTGGTCGATACTTCCCCCAAAACCTCCATTAAGATTCCCCATTAAATGAGACAACACATGATTGTTGGTGAATAACGTTTACCTCATTATTTATGTGATATTGATTTGATGTTATAACATTTACTTAAAACATTAAAGCTTTAGATTTATTCAGTTTTATATATAATGTTGATTTTAAATTCGAATGTAACATAGTTGTCTGACATAACACAATAATCTGTACATAACATTTAGTGTGTGTTACGACCAAAAAGGAAAGAAATTCAACCTTAATTGTTTGTGTACAACGGTGTGTACTGTTCTGACCCAACATGATCTTACCCATAAACCATGGTCATGTGAACAACACTTAGATGAACCAAACGAACCATATTTTTTTCTCACACTACTGAGTACACGGAACTTAATTGAACATCAGAGAGGATGCGTTAGAATGTAAATGTTTGTTTGTTTGTGGTTGTCTTTTCGGAAAACTACGCATATGAACACCGTATATATCATATTACCAAAGACACATCAGTGTTCTTATATACATATACAGATGTGCACTTCACAATTGTAAACCTGTGTATCTTTGTAAACAAAGCACATTATCTTCTATTAACTATTTATTAACATTCATTTGCTCTTTTTTTCCATATATATATTATGAAAGTAAAAAAAACCTGTCTGGAATGTTAAATATATATTGATTTAGCGAACGCGTTTTGCACAGCTCATAGGCATAATACAATATATTACAACGTCAAAATGTCATGGAGATAACGTCATATCAATTATGACGTCATACCGTCAATAAATATTAAATGAAATTTAATTGGGGTTTAATTACATGTATAAAATGTTGTTCTTTTGCTAACCTAGCTGAAATATTGTTCGAAAATAGCTTATAAAATTGAAATATTTTAAATTTTGGTTCATAATGTGAACATTCATCTTAATGTTTTATTAAAGCTACGTCACGTTACGCTACTTACGTTGGCTAAATCAATATATATTTAAATTCCCAGACCTGTTTTTTAACTGTTATTATATAATATTCACAATCTGGATTATTACATAAATAAATAAAAAAATAAAATAAAAAAATATACACACCGTGTTAAAATAAGTGTTATATTTAGTGTTTTATTTCAAAACAATAGCATCATGATTGTGGATCATTTTCTCAAATAAGCAACTCTATTGGTTGATATAAAGCATAACCGTGACAGGCACAACGTTTCATCGCTTCACAATCATGTTTGTATTGCTAATAAAACCTGCATGTTTTCAGCGTTAACTTCAATACCTCATTACTACTTCATCTCATCAGATACTTTACATGACCCGCCCGTTTACTTTAAATCAATTGAAAGAAACCTTCGAATGCAGATATGCGTAGTGATCTGTGTTCGTTTACTGGTAAATTTCACTGAAGTTATTTGGATGACGCATGCATTTCATTGACTACGCGAACTATTTTCGAAAATCCCCCTTTATTTCCCAACACCGCTTTCGTTTTAAGAGACGGCGAATCCTTACACTTTCGTCTTTGGAGGTAGATGTGTGAGCATATACATGATAGTTAACGTTTAAGGTAGGTTTATTGAAACGGCAATTATTATTAATGACATATGTAATTATCGAAACTACACATGCTACAGTTTATTTGTGTTGCTTACATATCTTGTAAATTAATGCGAACTTCCTTTTTCGAATGCAAAACATTACCTACAACCAACTTTAATAATTACTGTAAGAACGGACATTGAAAGTTCAAAACTTTAATAACACACACATAAACTGTACATTAATTTATATTCTTTATGGTTTTAGGTGATTACAAAGCTAAATGGAAAACAGAGATGGCTAACGCAGCCCCAGCGACCAGAACTGGTCAAAAGAAAGGTAAAAACACACACTATATAAGAAAAGTTATAGGAAAACGGGTCTTTTGCCATCCGCGGTCAGTGTAGCTACAGACAAGCTTGCGCCATATCGCAGTCTTGTAAGGAGCTACGCTGTGCGCTTTATAGTAACTTAAAAGTTCAGGGTAGCTGCTGACCAGACTGCGCAGATAAATTAGACATATGACATATGGCTAACTACCCATTTTTGGTATGACGGGTACTATGTTATACATTAAATTAATAACATTCATATGTAATGTTTAAGATTGTATTCTTGTGAACATCTTTAATATTTTGAAAGAAAAAAAAACAAAACAAAAAAACAAACGTGCATATGTTGTACATGAAATATCCAAATAAAATTACATTTCAGGTGAAAGTACTTACTATCACCACACTGATAGGGAGAGCGCGAAAAAAATATTGGATTCTGGTTATATAAAACAATCCACTGATACCCAGAATGATGCCGTTCATGGTAAGGGTACATACTTGACCAAACTTGGCCCATCAGAACCAAAAGCGAAGATTGCGAAAAACAACTATGATGGTAAGCAGCCGTTTTGGGAAAGCAAATTGGGCAAGACCGATGTTGTACTAGAGGTCAAGACAACTGCTGAGAAATGTCCTGGGGACCGCGATGTCTACAAACACGACGGTGATATTCCCAAGAAAGATATACAGAAAGTGTATGTCCGCGATGATAAGGGTGGTTTAAAGGTATACACTCCGCAATGACAAAGTTTTCATAACCAAATATTGGACAGCATTTCTGACCAAAATGATACACTACCATAATTCAACTGCCTTCTACCACCACCTTATATTGAACCATATTGAATTAGGTATTTCTTTACTTATATTTAGTGTTAAATGTTTTATATATGTGTGTGGTAATGCATCAGAAATAAAACAACTGGCTGGAAATGCGATTTGATACGCCTTGTAGTATATTTTACAATAGTTTTGAAAACCTTGCGCGAACACTAAGAAATGTGCTTCAATAATAATGGTAATTACTTCTAAGTTACCATTTCTTTATTAATCAAACATATGATGTGAAATAAAATTAACCAATAATAAACAAACACAAAGTTAAGGATAAAATGTGAAATACAAAAGCATTTTTGACATTAGGAAAGTGTATTTTATGTACAAACATAAATCGTACTTAAAAGGCGTCTATGCCTATAAATAATGTTCGATCAATTTTCATCAACATACGTTTGTTTTCGAAACTCGCTTTAATAGAACTAAATATGACTTAATATACATTATTAAAACGATAATTTCGTTGAACGTAACATAATCATCGCGTATTTATTTATAATATTCTCAGATGGCAACGAAATTGAACATTGCGAAATAGTGACACGTAATTAGTTATGGATTCCCAAAAGTTACAGTCATCCAGATGTCGTTTATCTATTTTCTGCTCGTCGTTTTCAGAAAAGAAAACAACGTCGCATGCTTTTCCGAAAACAACTGTCGCTTGATTTTCCGAAAACAACTGTCGCTTGCCTTTCCGAAAATTATTGACGAAAAGAAAAGTTTCAATATTGTATAACATGTTTGCAAAAACATTTTTTGTATGCAAGTTTTCAAAAAGATTTTTTTATATAAAAGTATGTTGCATACAGTTTGTTGCATGTAGATTGCATTTCGTTTGCAAACTTATTGTACATGCACGAGGGAACTTGCTAAATAAATATTTAACAATGCTTGAGGACAAATTATAATAATGATCCATTGCGAAAATGCAAAGTGTTTTGAAGTACAAGTAATTACAATACGACCGCAACGATAATAGTGTCATTGTCATTTCCCAACTGCTGCGAAATACGTTTGTCAATAGCATGTACAAACATAGTTGACAATAATACAGGGTTGTATTTTTAATCTGAAATACATGATCGATAAGTTAATAAGAGTAAATTACAATTAACCATTTGAAATATTATAGCAAAATACGGATACAGAATATGTTATTTATTCCGTTTATATATTAAAATGACTCTTTTTTCGACTCAAATCGTGTTTTATGGCATACTTGTGTACACATCTGGAAAAGTAAAGGCATGTTCCAGTGACTTTATTAAATGCTTCAACTCTAAACACAACTGATGATCATGCCGCCGTCAACCGGAAGTAGCGTCCCATTAATCATTGACGCCCGGTCGCTCAGAAGGAACACCGCCGCCTCAACCACGTCCTCCTCCTCTGGATACAAACACTATAAAGTACAGTGTGCAACCATTGCTAGTCCCACAATACAGCAGTAAAATACAGAGTGCAAGCCTAGACAGCAACGTCTATAGGCGATTAAAACGCCATATTTTGAAATCTTGACGATATCTGCGTATGGACTAAACCACCTTTGGCTTTAAGAGATAAATTGTTGATTTGTGAACAATTTATATAGAGAAATATCTATGTATTGAAACATTTAAAATTTATTCTAACAATTACTATTTTAAATTATTGTGTTTCTCAACGAGATTCATGATTTAAAACTGACCAGCTAGGCGACCAATTGGTATTTTCTTAATTGCGTTGGCCTTTTTGACTGGATCGCTCCAACCTTTCTGCCCCAGGGTAGTCAAGACGATGGTGGGATTGACACTATTCACTCGGATCTTAAATAAGAAACAAATCAATCACTTATATCAAATGTAAGAAATATGCCCTGTAGAATGATGACTACCTAAATGTTAACACATTGTCGTGATACAGTCGTGATACATATACAAAGTCCATCATGGTTCCTTAAGCGCGGAAATGCCTAACGTAATACAATGCTTGTAGAGATATTCTATCACACTCTGTATAACACACCTTAACATACTCGTACATATACATATTTTATCAGAACTATGATATTGCAGTCACCTTATGTGGCCCTAACTCATACGCCAAGGTCATGGTCAGCATGTTCAGTGCGGTCTTGGCGGTACAGTAGCACGTGTGGTTGGGGACAACTCGTTGCCCGGCGACGCTTGAAATATTCACAATCGCTCCACCCGTTGCCCTCGAAACCATGCCCTTGGCGACGACCTTTAAATCACACAATCACATAGACTAGCAACACACATATTTTAGTAAGGCAACATGTGTTTTTAATTTTCGTGGTGAAATATATTTTCACCATGATAGACAGGACATATTTTAATATTTTTCCAATATTGTTTGCCTTGCACATTTGCATTTATAACTCGAATTATCACAGCTACGATGTCAACATAACTTTATACAACATATAAAAACAGAAAAAAACACGAACATTCACAATCACTATAGGAGAGGCAACTGTGGACATATAAGTTGATACATCTTGAAGAGTCGCATTCCCTTGTGTAAACATTTGGAGAAAAGTTTACAGATGATCATTAGTGTATATTACGTAAAAACATCAATACCTTAATAGGCATTACTTACCGCTTTAATGCCATCAATTCCAAGTAACGAAATGTTAATACACACTGCAAACATACGCAAAAAAGACCAATAAACAAACATAAATAATAAGTATCAAGAAAAATATGGTAGAAGATTCAATCACATTAGTTATGGGCGAATCATCTTAACGTTTATCAGTTATCCGTTGCTTAAGGATAGGGATTGTAGAATGGTTATGATTTCAAATGCTGACAGGTTTTATTGCTTTACAAATGTTAAAAACACACACACACATTACCTGTGAAATATTAAATGCTGCTTTGAAATTGATGTCGTGCATACTGTAATAAAAAAGAGACATTCTTCAGTAATAATGCTATCCTAGAAATCCGTCACATGAACATTATTCATATATAAATACATGTAGGCTACCAAATAAAACAAAACATAAGCTTACTCGAAAGTTTGTATAAAACGATAAATGCAGTGTATTGGTAGATTATTAAAATATTGATACAATACGGAATAACATTAAAAATATAATACGTGATAGTAATGTTCTTTGTCACAAAATGCAGCAACTGTGTGAGATATATAACAATATGGTCAATTTGACTTAAAACCGGCCCTATTTATTGTGTGCTGACATAAAGTTGACAATTCGTTCTAAGCGAGACAGAAAATCCGTCGTTGCGATGCAACAGGGGGTTGTGGTATCTATCAACATACGTTTGTAAATAGCTTTGGAATAGATTTAATATAAAGCTTTAAATCATTTTGTTTTAACAAGAACTTCTGTTGAGATTGTCAACATTAGTTGTTGTCTTTAGTTAAAACAAAATACAGAGACGTGTGTAACGCTTCAAAACATTACAAAATTGTCTTGCGGCTGCAATTATATCAAAACAAAGCGACAACAATAACGTGAATTATGTACTGTACTTTGTAATCGAAATTAAACTTATTCTACCACTTCTTAATGCAGCCTTGATAATTTGCGTTTACTGATAAACAGGTCGACCGCATCAACAGTCTGATATTTCATTTATGCTAAGTAGATATAGTTTTTGTACTTATTACGTTTATCAGTAGAAAGGTTAACAAAATACGCTGTTTCGATTGCGCATGCTCACATAGGAACTAGTTAATGTCAACCTTTCCCGTGATGATGTAGATCGTTATCGTACTGAAAACAAGTACATATCCTCAATATACAAAACTCAGAACGCACTTATCTAGCTCCTGTTTTGAGACTTCAAGGAAACCGGTCCAGTTTGTGATTCCCGCGTTGTTGACGAGAAGATCAATTGGGCCAAAATCTTGCACAATCTATCTGGTAGTGTCCCAGTCTGAGATGTCGACCACTCGGGTCTCGATCGAAGGTACCTTAGAAATGTATGTTCAATATATACATTTGATATAGAACGAATATTTTAACGGCAAATAACATAATAATCTGATTATAAACGATATGCCTAAAATAAATAATGACTTGCAATTTCATAAGGTGAGCATGAAGACATATGAAACGTAGCAATTATTATATTGAAATTTGCATGACAATTATTAACTAACAGCTTGCTTGAGCATTATTACATTATTCGTAGGAATAATTAAAATATACTCATTTTCAAAATTCTAACTAAAATTATTTAAGAATAACCAAGGGCATATATGTATTCGGCTAGAAGTGATTAACCGTAACCAAAACACTAGAATATGCACATGTCAACACGTTCAATGGCATGTGCCATATATGAGACCTACCTCTTGACCTAACTCATCCAAATCGGATTGCGTTCTCGAGATTCCATAAACCTTTACACACAGAGCTGCTAGTCTGACAGCAATAGCTCTGCCTATACTTTAAAGAGAATTTGGAAATGGTAAAAACGTAGAGAGAATTGACACACAGACACACAGACACACAGACACACAGACACACACACACACATGCAGACAGACAGACATACATACATACAGACAAACATACATCCAGACAGACAGACAGACAGACAGACAGACAGACAGACAGACAGACAGACAGACAGACAGACAGACAGACAGATTCGAAACATATAAATAAATATATTTTGTTATCCTCGACTATTACAAAGTATTGTTTATAGGGAGCGACCCTTTCTGAAAAGCGCACAAAATTTATGATGTTCTATTTATCTTTCCATAATATTTCCATTATTTTTTATGTTGAATAATTCATTGAAACAAATAAAACAGCAAGACGTCCGTTTAACGCAATACTTTGGATGGAAACCGAGGCCATACTTGTGCTGAATCATGCCGAGAAAATTAGGCACTCAAAAAGCAGCTTGCTTTGCTTGAATTTAGATTACATTATGGTACTTTACATTATCCTTATGTATACACTGTTGGTTGGGTGTAACATGATGTTACATCGTTTACTAATTAATCTAGTTTATTAAATGGTTTATGAATTGAACACATACAGAAAATGCAGATACAGATTAAAATATCAGAAGATAAATTATTATTAACACCCGCATATCCGTTATTTTATGCAATTTACTAATTGTCTATACTTAACCATACATACAACACTAAACATATTTTTTGTAAGTAAAGCTGTGGTCACCGCCTTGAAACGGCCAATTCAAGCATTGGGGGCTTAACCAAATTAAGGACATGAATGAAAGAATAACTCACAAAACACATAGACATGTTAAAAATATGTTTTTATCTCCAACGTGTTCGTTAAAGTGAGCTGATCGATTTAACACCAAGTAAGAAGTCAGTTATTATTTATGTAATCGTTTAAAAACGTATGAAATTACACACGTTACGAATATAGCATTATACATGTATATGAATTTAATTGCAAGTAGATTGTAAGTGGATATTGACGTAAATGAAAGTGTTTTAAATAGTCCATGTATGTGATAAAGTGTAGGCCACGCTACCTTTGCCTGCTCCAGTTACCAGGGCTACCTTCCCTTGAAAACACACGTCTGACCTCGCTTCGGCCATATTAATTGCTTAAACGAACGTTTTCTTAACGATACACAAGACGAACAAGTGAAGTACCAGATAAGGACAACAATATGGGTTGAACAACAGATACGAACAAATTAAAGCAGGTCAGAGATTGAAGCGAGGCACACTTGTCAAAAGATTATCTATTCAGTTTCTAAAAGGTTACTAAAGTAATTAAATGCAATATACATTAACTTCCTTTAAATTTGTGTCACATTTTCCAACGACAACAGCCTTTAAATAACCTCACTTATATATTGCATTTCATGACGTGATCATGATCTGCTAATGATACTCTGAAATGACTTATCAATTTAGTTGGTATTTGAAGAGCATTTACAAAATGGATTAGAAGTTGTGATCTCAAAAATAAAGTTGTTTATTACGTGACATTTCCGCTATCCATTACAGGCGTTTGCACCGCCAATGCGACTTGTTAGGCCTATCTTTTTATATCACGTTATCTTTCAAGGCCACTCAATCTTCTGTTTATTAACTGAAAACTTCATGTGGGAAACAAAATGGAATGCAATTAACCAAGAATGTTGGGTATATGAGCCAAACATCCTTTTTGGTCTTTTTAAACCCATACTTTTTGTTTGCATTTGCATAGAATAAAATATTAATAAGAAAATGGTTGATTTTTGCAGTATCGTTATGTCAGGTGTCCAATGTATTGAAACGGATGTATTCCATTTAACGATGATCGTATTTGCTATCCTATCATAAACACTTTCTTATATTTTATTATAAACCATTACAAGTTATATACAAAACAGTTTGACAAAGAAAATATGTATGGAAAGCGAATATTAATGGTCTGTTTTCATTTTTCATAAATTAGCCTGCTTTAAAAGTCGACTACATAAAACCCAAACATGTTATCAGAAGAGAACAGAACATAATAGTTTATTCAGATTTAAGCATGAAAAGCTCAAGGTCATTTAAACGCATATACAATAACAGCATGAAGAATATATAAAATACACAAAATATACATCATTTCAATAAAAAAGATCAATTTACAATATAAGGAATAAACATGTTTTCGTGAGAATGTTATGACACACATTACATTCTTTTGGACCAAATTGTATGAGTGAAAAATATAATTATTTTAATTATCAAATATAAGATATTTTTCTTGTTTATACATAACAACTTTTTTTTTGTTAAAGATCATTTGTAGAGAAATACGATACAGCATATTGTTCTTTATTTAATGTCTAATCGTTTCATAATTTAATGAGAGGTCATATAACATATTTTGTCGCATAATTTTCATATGCATTTCCCCAACTTGTTTAACATTTCCAATAGCAAATATTGACTCCCCATTTCTGGACATTATAACCAAATGCACTTTTCATAAATAAATTACGAAAAAACATTGGCCGGCGGTGTTTTTGTTTCAAGTCAATTTACGTCTTGACTTTCAGTAATTAGATTTCACAAAGAATTCTCTTGTAAACAGACATAATCAGTTTAGATTTAGTTTTATTACCGATATCCACTTATATGCACACATATATAAATATTATGTTTCATATAAGATACTATTACAATAACGGTACCGTCACTGTATTAGCTTTTACTACTTAAAAAACTACATTGTAGATACATGTATGTCCAATAGCATCATATGACATTTACTAGACGACTAATCTGATGAGAATAAGCTTATATAATAAGTTACTAGATACTTGCATGGAAATCTCTTACGAAACTTCTTTAGGTCGGAAATAGACGTTTTGAATAAATATCTTTTAATAAATAACACAATCCCGTTTCCTTGTAATTACAAACCAATAATTTAGCAAATGATGGTCATGAATCGGGGTATTGTGCCTGATTAGTTTTAAACACAAGGTATATATATTATACATTTAATGGCTAGTTATTTAAATATATCGTATTTGATATATTTTCTTCCTGCGTTAATCGCCTTCATAGAACATCATATAACGTACATGAAAACATAAGAAAGCTACAACATCTAGAGCATTCTGTTTGAATTTGTGTATTTTTTACTCGTCATATTGGGACATATTTCTATTGCATGTTTAATAAGACAGCATATTGGGATAGATAGAGAGTTATAAAACCATAAAAGTTTAACAAACGTTACAGTTAAATGTTGGAAGTTAAATAATTGCAAAATAAACCCTTTTATATAAATAATTATAACATTTCGCCACACTAGTCTATTTCAACCTTATAAATCTCGTTTTACTGACAGAAGATGTGAATTCAAATATATATAATTATATTTAAACGTTTTAATCAATGGCTCAATTTACAAAGCTTTTTGATGCTGTTATACTTAATCATAGGTTAAATCTCCAGGCTTAACACGTGTGTTGTAATATTCTTTACCCCCATGTGAAGTAGGTAAAACACAAGGTAAAGCACAAGTTATTTTGTCTTACATCAATATATTTATTTGGACCAGAACTACTAAGTTGCAATAATTCAACTCTCAGCTTTATAACCCCAAGGGTTGCTGAGAGTTGCAATGCGCCGTTTATTTCACAAAAGTTCAAAATGTGATCACCAATGCAAGGGCTAAGAAATACTGCAACTTTAAAATCGTATCAACGTTTTACCTGTCTAAACCACAAATCCATGCAAATGGTACCATTAAAGATTTTTTTTTATTTCATCTGTTTTTCTTTCGTATTCTCTATCCACCATATTTGAGGACTGTCGCAATATTGCCCACGTTAAGTGTTGATATCGGGTATTTGCAGTACACCAATATTTTGCACATTTGTATTTGTGATGTAGCCGACGTCGATAACGATTATCGAATATTTACACTGTCCCAAATTTCAACATAAAAATGTCAACAACAATAGAATGTTGAAACTTTGTCGTGTTTTTTAAGGGTGCATGCAAAGGATATCGTCCGTAGGTTGCCATTCAGGTATATGTAATGTGTTTTTGATGTTTATTCATCGCTTTTCTTAATTGGTCATGAGCGACGTCTGTTCAGGGATGCGCACTGATCAGCTGCTAAGAACTGCGGTTGTGTTTATGAAGGGGTGCATATGGACTCCCAGGGCCGCCACAGCAAAATTATCAAAGGCCCTCGGAGTCCGTTTATATGGACTAAGAACTACTACGACACCGATACAAATAACAGCTCTATTACAAACAAATATTGAAACCATCTACGCAAGGCTGCGTGAGATAATTTCTTATCTCGAGGCGCTTTGTTATCTGGCGTTACACGCGAGACTTTATCGTGAAAGCGCGCTTAAATTAAACAATATTATATCAGTGTATGCTTTTTAACTGAGCCACCATGCAAAGACATCTATGCAATGAATACGCAGCTTGCTGTGTTTGCATTAAGATTAAATCGTGCTTCTATTCATTATCCGTATGCATATGCACTGTTGATTGTTTGTAACATGATGGTAAATCGTTTACTGATTAAACTAGTTTATTTAATGTAATCGAACACATATAAAAATGAACATGCAGGTTAAAATATCAGGATATAAATTATTGTTTACAACCGCATATCCGTTATTTTAGGCAAGTGACCAATTGCCTATATAATACTTAACCATACATACAACACGACATCTAACATATGTTGTATAATAAAATAAAATTGAAACGGTCAATTCAAGCATCGGGAGCTTAACCGAGTTGAAAGACATGAATAGCAGAATAACTTACAAAACACATTAACGTGTTAACACTATTTTTTATAAGTTTTCGTTGAAATGAGCTGATCCACTAAACACCTAGTAAGTAGTGAACTATTATTTATGTAATCATTTGTAAAAATATGAAATTGCACATGTTACAAATATAACATTTTACATAAATGTAATTGTTAGTAGATTGTTTGTGAATGTAGACCTAACTAAAGTGCATTTAATAGCCAATGTATGTTATAAAGTGTAGATCACACTACCTTTGCCTGCTCCTGTTACCAGGGCGATCTTCCCCTGAAAACACACATCTGACTTCGATTCGGCCATATAAATAGCTAAGACGACCCTTTTCTTAACGGAATACAAGACGAACAAGTAAATGCCCGTATCAGAAATGCTAAAAAAGGACATCGATTTGTGTTCAACAACAGCGATGAACAAAGTAAAGTAGGTCAGAGATAAAATAGCGGCATATTTGTTGAAATATTACCTATTTACTGTCTTAAAAGGTTATTTATGTTAATAACTGTAGTATACATTAAATTCCTTTACAATTCGTGTCACATTTTCCAACGACAACAGCCTTAAAATAAACTACCTTATTTATTGCATAGCATGACGTACTCATGATCTGCAAATGATAGTCTGCGAGAACTAATCAATTTAGTTGGTGTTTGAAGAGCATTTTCACAGTGCATTAGACGTTGTATTCGCAAAAGCAAGGTGGATTAATGCGTGACATTTCCGTTATTCGTTACAAATTTGCACCGTCAATGCGACTTGTAAGGCCCTTTTATAAAGAACAAGCTATCTTCCAAGGTCATTCAATCTTTTGTTCATTAACTGAAAACTTCACGTGGGAAAATGTGCAATGCAATCAACCAAGATTGTTTGTTATATGAGCCAAACATCTTGGTCTTTCTGAACTCATACTTTTTGTTTGCAGTTTCATAACATAATATATATATCTAAGGAAATGGATAATTTTTGGGGGATCGTTTTTCCCGTTTTCCAATAAATAGAAACGGATGTATTCAATTTAATGATGATCTGTTTTGCTTATAATCACTCAGAAAACATTTTCTTATATTGAATTATAAACCTCGACAAGTTTATAAACAAACACGTTTGAGAAAGAAAACACATATGGAAAGCGAATGTTTATTGGTAATGTTCTGTTCTCACTTCTCATAAATTATCCTCCTTTAGAAGTCGACTACATAAAACCCAAACATGTTATCATTTGTAGAGAAATCAGATACATAAGATTGTTGTTTATTTTAAAGCACATATAACACTCAAAATCAACGAATATTTCGTACAATATTCCGTAAATTGAAGTTAATCCATAAACAATCAGCGTTCGTTATAGCAATAGCCAAAATGTCAACTATAGATGTGGTCTTGTAACATAGATTTAACAATATACAAAATGCTCTTTTTCATTTTTTTGTGGAACAATATATTCCATTTTAATTTCCCGCAACTATATCTTTTCATACGACACACGAACACTAAATTGGTACATGAACATGTGTTGAACATATTGTACCACGAAAAAATATAATTACATACTTCAGTTTGCGTTATATATATTTTCAAGTTTTCTTTTGACCATAAGTTTTATTTCGCTGTTTGACCATGATCATTAGTCGTTAATGAGAACGGTTCTCGAAGAGCTTCACGATATACAGCTTTTTTTAGGGATTATTTTTAGATGCATTACGACTATCCGGAATACTTACAGAATTAAAGAAACAATATTCTGGTTCTTATGTTTTAAGTTTAAAGTTCATTTTTACTTGTGCGTTTTATAATTAAATGTATTTCTGGGTTAAGAGTGAAATGCGGTATGCCTTTCCAATGGTTTAAACCACAAATGCTCTTTCCATTGACCGTTCCAAGGCGAATATTAATATTGTGTTTAGTTCACCTAAGCATGGCGTGCTCATATTGCGTCCAGTCTATGCCCGGCATCCGGCTTCGTGCGACGTGCAGTATTAATGTTTAGCTCTTCAGCACTTTAGAGTCCACATTTGTTATCCGATCTTGATGACACTTGGTAAGAATTTATCTTGACAGTGTCTAGTTTGATTTTTTTTATGCAAGATACGTGTATTCAAAAGTAGTCCACCACGTCGAATATTAGAAATACATTGTAACCACTCTATAAACCAATTTTTGTTTTACTTAATATTGATTGAATTTTACCAGAATGCTTATTTTTACAATATCTAGGCAATTTTCGAGTCTGGGTTTCCAGTGCCTGCAAACTAGGTTGCCAGGTTACCAATTAATACAAAATATTTAGTACTTAATATTTTTGAGACTTGTTCATAATTTTAATCTTGATAAAATCTGGGATACGTTCGAATTGGATTCACGTGCGTCCAAAAACTACCTCACCAAGTCAAATATATCAAACCTTGTTGCCAATCTAGATGCCATATTTATTACCCAATCTTGGTGAATTAAGGTCAGAATGTTTATCTTGACAATATCTAGGCCCATCCCGAATCTTGGTGATGTGCGTCTTAAAACTAGTTTTATGTGAACTCTTAGAAAATCTTTGTAACCATTTTCGAAGCCTCATTTATGACTCAATTATCAAGCATTTTATTTAAAATAATAATCTTGCCAATATTTAGGATATGTTTGAATCTGGGTCACATGCGTAAAAAATCTGGGTCACTAGGTCAAAGCTTTGAAATAACTTTTTACCACTCGTGAGGCCACATATGCTACTCAATCGATTAATCTTAGTCAAAATGTTTATTTAGATAATGTCCGGGTCGAGTTCGAATCTGGTTAAAGTGCATCCTAAAAAATAAATGTCCGGGTCAAATCTAGGAAATCCCTTGATAACACTCTCGAAACCACATGTATAACTCAATCTTGGTGAAACTCGGTGCGACGTTTTTCTTGACAATATTTCGTCCATGTTCTTATCTAGGTCACGCGCGTCGTAAACAAGATCATCAGGTCAAGTAATAGAAAAACCTTGTTACCACTTTGCAAGCCCTGTTATATATTAAATCATTTATACGGTTAACACTGTATCATATATAAGTACAAGTTTTGAATACATATAATATTTCTTAATGAACGTTTAACCAAACATGTTTTCGATGATTACAACGATGCCTCTATATTCCACTTGTATAACAAAACAACAATACTTCTCTTGTCGAAGAAAAAGGAAACATGTGAAAAGTAAACATGGTGCGTAATTTGTTGTGTATCACATATCATTGATGGATCAGCAATACATTTTTAATAACGTGCGACACAAAAATCCGACAAACAACTGGAAAGACAAGTGCACGGACAAACGAACAAGTACCTCCAACCCTCCCTGAAAATGGAGGCAAAACAACGGCAATAAACTAACGAATACACATGTTTGACTAATATATCGACTGAGATCGTATGTACAGCTCCATGCATTTAACATTTTTGCTCAATTTGCTACTTATTTAACAATACATAAATAATGTAACCCATTGTTATGAACACGAAGGTATTATATACACATTTTTGGTGATGAATTATAACTAAATTGTTACCTATGTGTATGATATTTGCTGTATTATGCATTAAATTACCATACATTTTCAAGGTACTGGTGTACTTCTTAAAACAAACTAACACTGTAATAGTTTCGCTGACTTTGGGGAACGCATAACACATTATAATTGTATTCACTAGGTCATTTGTTTATTTAAGTTTTTGAATGAATTTAATGTTCTAAAACACGTACATTAATGATATAAGAGTAGTTTTGTTTTTGTGCTATATGGTTTTCTTCATTAAGGGGTGTTGCGGCAGTTTATTTAACCGAGGATATATTTATGGCAACACCGGTGCTATTATCACAACCCAATAGTTTTGTNTCTTATATGGGGACAGGGTAGCCCCTGACCAGTCTGTTCAGATTTGCAGGCTTGGCTGGAGCTTCTCGAGCCGCATATGACATAAGACCAATTTTTGCTTGATACGGGTTATATCCTGTAAACTAAGTTAATACAATTTAAATGTAACATAAAATATTGTCTTGGTGCAAATGTCTATAATATGTTTTTAATACAAAATACAAGTATGTGTTTATATTGTACATGTATTATACATCAACGATTGCATTTCAGAAAGTACCTACTATCACCACACCGATAGGGATAGCGCGGGAAAAATATTTAAGTCTGGTTATATAAAACAATCCACTGATACTAAGAATGATGCCCGCCACGGTGAAGGTACGTACTTGACAACGCTTGGCCCAACAGAATCAAAAGTGAAAATTGCTCAAAACAACTATGATGGTAGACGGCAGGTTTGGGAAAGCAAATTGGGCAAGACCGATGTTATACTAGAGGTCAAGACAACTGCAGAGAAATGTCCTGGGAAAAGAGATATCTACAAGCACGACGGCGATATTCCGACGAAAGATATACAGAAAGTGTATGTCCGTGATGATAAGGGTGGTTTGAAGGAATACACTAATTACAATTTATTTTAATTGACAATGTTGACATCATTTCTGACCAAATTGATAGATTATCATGATTGTTCCAACAAATTAAAACACATATTAAAAACGGAAAAAATATTGAATAAGGTATTTCTTCATTTCAATATACGGCAAACTGTTTTATATGTGTGGAGTAATACATAAAAATAAAACACATTGCTTTAAATGTTCTTTGATACGTCTTGTAGTATTTATTTTACAATAGTTATGAACATTTTGCGCCAATAGTAAGAAATGTGTCTCAATAATTAGTTTAAACCTATTTATTTTAGGTCATTTGCATAGGCAGCCTATGGCTTATTGAAATGCTATCGAGTCCGTTTCCTGGAACTAAGTACAAGTACTTGGTGTCTTAGGGGGAGAACTACAGAGCGCTCTAGCAGCGGGGATCGAACCCATGACATCCCGGTTGCTAGGCCGGTTTCTCAATAACTATAGTTATTACCAGTTAAAAATGTCTTTATAAAAGAAATACATGAGTGATGTGAAATAAAATCAACCAGTTATAAACGAAAACATTGTTGTGGATAAAATGTGGATAAAAAGAAAAAGCATTTTTGACGTAATGAAAGTGTGTTGCTGTACAAACAGTAAGCGTATTTAAAAGTCTTCAATGCCTATAAATCATAATCAATCAATTTTTATCAAATGAGGATTTGTTTCGAAACTCGATTTAATAAAACTGTAATTTCGTTGTACGTCACATTATCATCGCGTACTTATTTATTATTTTCCCAATCGAAAGCAATAGTTAAACGTAATTAATGTTGGGTTCCCACAATTGATCAGTCAGCCAGATGGCGTGTATCTATTTTTTTTGTTCGTCGTTTTCAGAAAATAAAACAACGTCGCATGATTTTCCGAAAACAACTGTCGGTTGCTTTTCCGAAAACATTCGTCATAAGTTTAAGTTTAAATATATTTAAACATGTTGGCAAACAAAAAGCTTCCATGCTTGTTTTCAAAAAGCATTTTTCATAAGACTGTATTGCAAAGAGATTTCATTTACAAACGTATTGCATATGTACAATTATCTAGCTTGATATATATTTAAGAGCCTGAAGACAAAATTAAATGCTGAAAATGCCATAGTGTTTTGAAGTGCAAATAATTACAATACGACCGCCACGATGATACTTAGGTCATGTCTCAACTACTCCAAAATACGTTTGTCAATAGCTGGTACAAACATAGTTGACAATCAAACATGGTTTTAATTTTTAATCTGAAATGCATATTCGAAGAGTAAATTAGAGAAAATTACAATTATTATTTTTAAATATTAAAGAAAACTACGGATGTAGAATGTAAATACTTCCTGTAATATATTAATGGACTCTTTTACGTGTCAAACCGTTCTTTTATTGCATACATTTGTACACATTCGGAAACGTAAATGCCATGGTCCAGTGACTTAATTAAATGTTTCAACTCTAAATATAACTGATGATCAAGCCGCCGTCTACCGAAAGTAGCGTCACATTGATCATTGACGCCCGGTCGCTCAGAAGGGACACCGCCGCCTCAACCACGTCCTCCTACTCTGGATACACAACACAAACAATAACATACAGTGTGCGACCATAGTTAGTCCTATAATACAGCAGTAAAGTCCCGAGCGCAATCCTAGCAAGCAACGGCTAATGACGATTTTAAAGCCACATTTTGAAATCGTGACAATATTTGCGTATAGAGTAATACGTTTAGCGTTTAAAGACTTGTAAACAGTTTATACAGAGAGAAATATTCGTATACTTAAAAAGCTTTGATACTTCCAACACTCAACTCACCTCACCTCATTTTTACCTTGACATTTACTTAATCACTAACAGAACGTTTTATCATGTTCTTTGAGTTGTTTAAAAAAATACACATGCACTTGCGTCTTTGAAAATTAAACACGGTATATGATCATATAAAGCAGCATTCTGTGACCCGAAACATGAAACATGTTTAGATATATAGTGTATATATGTAGAATGTATATGAATGTATATATTATATCACATTAACCTTTGCAACACAATGATGCTGCACGATGTTAAATTATATTCATTATAAAGTATTGTCTCCATAAACATGTGTTTAACTCCACGAAAGTGTCATTAACTCACGACGGCATACATTTTCCAGTTTTACTTTGGATTGAGGATGTTCAGGTATAATCGTAACCAAAATAAACTAACTATTCCAATGCCTTTCAAGTTTCGTACGTAATTGTTTAGCTTTTGGTCGCATGAAAGTTTGTTGATATATACACCAGATGGTATATATAATGTAAACGTGGTTACATTTTGTTGATAAAGTGTTTTGGGCGTGTACATTCCACACTTTACAAATTAGTGCATTTTTTTTTTCATTTTGAAAACAATTATCCCGCAGGATAACTGGCATGTACGATACGACACAAGGTCACTTATGTGTCATTGTTAGGCAGTTTGTCGACGAGTATAGAATTTCAAGGGGCAGTATACTATTGTAAATTTATTCAAATTGTTAACAAACATTGTATTTTTAGAGACAAACAACTAGTTGCAAGTTTATACCCGTCTTGTCAACCAGACCACGTATTTAAGATATTGACAATGGTTATTTGTCACCGTGACTCATGCTTAAATCATGCGTCATTTTGGGTTCCCTAATATTACATCATATCAATTTAAATTGTCTGGCCTTGCTTTGCTGTTTGCCGACAATTTGATGACTTCGGTGGAGATCCATTTTATCAGCCCGTGATTTTTTTTAGCGATATTATTATGTAAAATTGATGCTAACCATCACGGAGAGGGACGCGATCAAACAGTGATAAAATATAATATATATATCACAAACCAGTCACTTAACGTCTGAGCTTTGCAATTCCACATGCTGATTATTTACTCATTAACCACGGCGCATGTATAGAATTAAAATAAATATGCATGCCATAATAAGCCACTTTGATAGATTAGCAGTGCATAAACATGAACCAGGTATTTATTGTCAATTTATTGTCAGATTTTTCTTGACATTGAAGCATGACAGACTAGTCATATGCCATCGTTTGATCTTTTAAATATATATATATATTCCGTGTACAAGTATAAATAAGTTTTATACAATGCCGGGTATAGGGAAGATTTTATTAACGATAACTTGATGTATATTATTGTTTAGCTTTTGGTCGTAGGGAAGTTTGTTGTTAAATACACAAGGTGGTATATATCGAGGGTATAGTGCCAGAAGGTCGTAAGTACAATTTTCATAAAACGGAGAAAATGGCAAAATAAGGTTTTCAACATGCACATTTCTGGTTCTATCATAGTTACGTTATTGAAATTTGGTACATGTATAAAGTAGTGATATAGTATTTAAATGTCAAATTATCACTGCTTTATCCATTATTTTTAATAAGTAAATGACTCCAAATGTACATACTGCACTTTGGCATACAACGATGTGCTGGTATGTTTCTGGGAAAAAATGCTGTAAGTACACTTACTGCATTTGAATTTTATAGGATTTGTTAATATTATAAAGTCGATGTGCATGTAAGTACACATACTTTATTTTAGCACTTGTAAAATATGTCATTATTCTGTTTAATTGTACACATACAACACATTGTGTACTGCCTCACTGAACGAAATGACAAAATCATTATCTATATACACCATTATTTATTTCAAGGAATACAATGAATGCAATTTTCAATGACACAATGAGTACTAGGATACTGATTATTTCATCTATTAGACAGACAACTGACATATTCATATCGCAAACAGTAAATTCGCGTCTGAATCCACATTATCTTCTATGATATCTGGATCGGGCAAACGGTCTCTTATTGTGTTGATGTCTGGAAGAGTTTTGATGTACGCATGGAACTCAGAAGGTATTGTTCCATCGCTTCAAAGAGACACCAAATCTGCCTTTTTGGCACTTGAAATTGACAGCTTTGTAAGGTACACCTGTGGCACTGATGCTGTCGCAGCTTTTGTTTTCCTTGATGACTTTATTTTCATACTGCGAAAGTCGCCATCAAATTGATACTTGAAGAAGATATCATTTGGCTCTGACTTCCTAAACCTAAGCCATCTGATCTTCATCCATTGAACTCTTTGACCTTTAGCATCTACCGCATTTGCAGATAATAGAGAGTTACCCAGCGGTTTCAAACTAAGAAAGTCAAAATACTTCAATGGTACTACAGTGTATGGGCGCTTTTTTCTAGCCAATCTAATGACAGTGTCCCACTGACTTGGAACAAAAACTTCTGTACGTTTTTTTGCATTTTCTATCGCAGCATGGATAGAATCACTCTCCATCTGTGTGTGGCCAGACTCGAGATATTTATGATCTATGGTTTGGATGTTTGATGTACTGTTCACGGCATGCAGTAATGCGATTGCCACAAATATATTTCTATGTTGACCCGTGCAACAGTCGAAATAAAACGCCACTTGGTCAATGTTAGTTGGCAATGATTTAATGTAAGTAAGAAGGCACGTTGCAATCTCACATGACCCTCTTTGGCCTTCTGCTGCGTTCCACAAATAGCATGCTGCTTGTGAATCTTTTAGGGAGTAAAATGATAGGTTGTAACAACTTAATTTGCGTGTGTAGTATACCTGGCTGACCAATAAATAAGGTATTTGTAAAACATTCTGCAAATCAAATGTATCAACGTGATAGTTTGAGTTTCCACAGCTTTTACTCTATCCAAAAGCTTTTCTTCCCGTGCTCTTTCCCTTGTTTTTACAATGCTGTTCATACTCCTCCTTCATTTCTAAAGTTGTTTTCTTCCGTATATCTTTCTGTTTGTATACTACGCATGTTGCACACTGATCTTTCTTTGGCACATAAAACGAATAATTATATTCATTGCAAAATATTGCCCTATATTTTGACTCAGACGTATGTCTTTTTCCTTTGTTCTTACATTCTTCTTTATACAAAGAGTACATTTTTCTTATATTTAAGTCCTGGCGTAGAAATTTTCTGTTGGTGTCTCTTCGTGTGTAGTGGGCTTCAAGTACTGGGAATGATTCTATATGTTTTCGAATATTCTCCACCATACTGTCTGGTGTAATGTTATGAGGGATGTGTTTACCTCTTTTGTCTGTTGTTGCAAAAGTACCTTAACGCTTTGATCTAAGTGAACGGTCAACAGTTCTCTCTCCAATATCTAAAGTGTTCAAGAAAATGATTGACAGACACGGTTCTGATTAAAGAAATAATTCATTGACACTGTCTTTCTTCTTTTCTCATCTGTCCTTATTCTTTCCGGCTTACCCTCAGTAATATTAGCACAAATGAAATCTCTCTGACTTTCATAAGAATTCAGGTTCAGGTAAGCCGTAAAATATTCCAATCTTTCTTCATCTGTGAACTTTTCCTTGCATTTGAACCAGCGGCATTTACACGTGACAGGCTTCATTTTTTGCATCAATCTGTTTACCAGTTGCACTAATGTACGACCTTTCATGTAACCGTTGACGTTTACGAATACGAGATGTGGTTGTGCCGTCCTTTTTCGTTTGCCTTTGAATTGTTTGGGACTTTTATACTCTGCTTGTTTCCGTGGTGAATAATTAACACTACATGTTTTTTTTTTATATAATGTTGTAAGTACACATACCTCAAAATGGCATAAAGAAAATATTAGTTTTCAAGAAAATATTGACTGTGCCAAAGTGAAGTAAGTACACTTGCCCCTCTTTGGCACTTACTGTAAGTTACTTAATACCTTCTGGCACAAACAGGACCAAGTCAAAAGGACGTACGACAAGTGGTCATTATCAAATAACACCGCTAAATATAGGAATATAATAACCAACGTAATGGCAAAAGTTAGATAAATATATTACAATTCGTTTATTGTTAAAATGTCAATTTGGACAAAATCTGTACTTACGACCTTCTGGCACTATACCCTCGATATGTTTTAAACGTGGTTCCATTTTGTTGATAACGTTTTTTGGCCATGAACATTCCACACTTTACAAACTGGTGCATATTTTTCATTTCGAAAACACGCCTGCATCACGCAGGATAACCAGGTTTTCGCATGTTAGATACCACACAAGGTCACTATTGTGTCTTTGTTGCAAGTGTATAACCGTCTTGTCAATCCGACCACGTATTAAAGTTATTGACAAATGCCATTTTTCATTGTGACTCACGCTTAAATCATCCAGGGTGATTGGATTCCCAACTGTTACATCATAACGATGTAACTGGTCTGGCCTTGTTTCGCTGTTTGCCGACAATTTGATGACTTCAGTAAAGATACAGTTTATCAGCCCGTGAATTTTATAGCGCTAGTATTATGTAAAATTAATGCTATCCATCAAGGCAAGGGACGCGATCAAACTGTGATAAAAGATATATATCACAAACCATTTACTGAACGTCTGAGGGTTGCAATTCCACATGCTGATAGTTTAACTCATTAACCACGGCGCATGTGTAGTATTAAAAATAAAAATGCATGTTTTAATAAGTCACTTTGATAGATATTCAGTGAATCAACAAGAACAGATTAGTCAATGACATATGTCATACATCGTTTGTTCTTTTAAATATATTTTCCTTGTACAAGTATAAACGAGTATTTTGAAATGCCGGGTATAGAGAAGAATTTATTAACGATAACTTGATGTATTTTATTGTTTAGCTTTTGGTCGTAGGGAAGTTTGTTGTTAAATACACAAGGTGGTATACATGGTTTAAACGTGGTTCAATTTTGTTGATAACGTTTTCTGGCCATAAACATTCCACACTTTACAAACTGGTGCATTGTTTTTATTTCGAAAACACGCCTGCATAACATGGGATAACCGGGTTTTCGCATGTTAGATACGACTCCAGGTCATTAATGTGTCATTGTTGCAAGTGTATAACCGTCTTGTCAAACAGACCACATATTTAAGATATTCCAGTATCTCTTCGAAAATATATCGATAGTGATATTGATAAATATGAGTGCATAACATTATTTAAGCGGAAATGTATATGATTTCAAAACAACAGCGTGTAAGGCAGTCAGTTAAACGTACGTACAATCCCATTTTTTAAACCCCCATAACATTTTTTATTCAGAAGGTGATTTTATAAAATTTCAATCCATTATTTTTGGTACCCACCATGATATATTTGTGTAGAGACAAAACAAAGGTATTGATGTTAAATTAACATGAATTTATAAAGTGCAAGTAGATGCGATTCTTCAGCGCATAGTAAATAGTTCTCATTAAAATTGAACACATATTTGTTAATACTTTCAAGAATATAAATCGTCGATATCCTTCGAAAACCGCGTAAGTCGACGTTGGCGTAAAAATGTTGATTTAATTGGAACGGCGGTTTAATGACAATTTTTTTGCGAACATTCTTGATGTGCTATGCAATCAGAAGGCATAGTTATAAGAAACTCTTGACAACATTTTTGAACATGCTTTTTGTGTGCGAAAACTGCATTCAGTTTAGTCAACAACCAGTTAAGACAGAAACCTCGTAAAAACACTGAAAATATTGATAACAAATATATCGATTGCATTTTACAGCATGTAAATACTACGTTTTTCATGACATAAACTCAGTTATAATTAATTCTTAAACCGCGTATATATTGAGCAAAGGCAAAACATCTGGCGACAAATTATTTCAATTGTCTTAGATAACACTTAGTTATCCAAACAGGATTAGCAAACAGTATGAGCTGAATTCGCGACACTTTTGTTTAGATCCGACTGCCAGACGAACGGACGACCGATTTGAATGTTACTAGAAAATGACAAACAATCACATATCTCCCCAAAATACGAAACTTATCGCGCTTATTGAAATGTTTATCCAAAAATCACGATGCTTGTTTTCTACAAGGTGTTTATTGACATACAAAATATCTCGTAATTCAGATAATACGCATATAAACTTTCATAATTGTGAATCAAATTAATAGAATTGCGCAAAACCATCTGGTCAAGACAACAACATATAATTCGACTTGGCACAAAGCTTCCAATCAAGTGGATGCCATAATACGCTTCCGTCTTAATTTTCATTTGGTATAATACTGAAATAAAAAAAAATATTTTCAAAAAGAGTAACTGATCATTCAGATACATAAGTAGTAGCAATAATCTTTTAACAAACGCTAAGTACTTAAATGATTTGTGTCGCGAATTGTATGTTATTGTAGTTCAATGCCACCATACACGTTGGATTTTTTATTTTATGTTTTGAAAGTTTACGTATAAAACTGATATTTGCACAAAAGTTGAATAAATCTTGGAAAACTTTATTTGGGTTCCCACATATTAAATAAGCAGTTTAATATATATCAAATGTCTGAACAATTGCATTACAATTATGACCATTAATTTTGTAAAATACATGTTCATGTTTATCAGTAGTATTATTTCAATATACTATTCTATAAAACATTTAGTAGGGAAAGATTGCTGTGCTACTAAAGTGATCAAATATTAAAGGGATACATATAATTAGAAGCTATCAGTGTTATCAGCAATTCAGTTTTAGAGTTAAGTTAGAATTATACTTTGTAATCATAAAAAGAAAACAATTGACCGATCGCTGGGTTTTGTTTGACAGCTATATCGGACAAATGAGATCCATTATACCAGGTGAAAACATTATTTAGAAATAGATAAATAAACGAATGCATTTAACACACATGTTCAGTATAAATAGCAACAAATGTTAGTGCTATTAAATTACGTCATAGCTAAACTCGAACATTGGGTTCTCAAATATTCAGTGAGCCAGACACATGCTGTTTATCAGTTTCTATTTTTGTGCTTATCACACATTAAACTATTTATATAGTGGAACATCATAGATCAAACTATTTACAACGCAAAAAAAAGCTATTTCTGGTGCGAGACTTCAAAATAAGTTTCCGATTTGAACTATTTTTAGATTTTTAAAACTTTTCAATTTCTATCAGTTTATAAATGCAAGTCTACTGCAGAACTGGTAAAATAAAAGCGTTTCCGAAGTAGACGAGAAGTGTTTTGTTTCTACACCACAGTTTATTCTCTACAGGTAAGCAATAATAAAAATAGTGTGAGGAATACCAATTATTTAATTGGTTTAAATAATTTTGTTCTATACGTAAATGTATACTTGTCTTTTCAAATTACCACATGAATCTTAAACAAAAAATATTTTCTGAATTTTTAATCAACGGATTTAACGAGCTATTCATTACAACAAGGTTAAACCTATCATATAATAACTATTATATGCACCATATACATCACAAATCAGCGCTTAACTTAAAGAGTACATACTTAAGAAATAATCGACGGGTATCCATTGGTTATTGCGGTAATAACCAACGGTATGGAGTTCCGATGCGTAGGAATTAAACCACGATGGCGTAGCCCGAGTAGTTTGATAACACGCATAGAAACGACATACCGTTGGTTATTACCGCAATAACCAACGGTTATCCGTCGATTATTTCGATAATACGAAAATTATACCACGAAAATGTGTTTCAATAACATCCGAAATATAGTGTCCGAATTATATGCTTCCTAATCCAAATAATAACTATATAGATCCCTTAACACAGCTTAAATGTGCCTTTTCTTCTTGTTTAAACTTATTTTATATACAGAACAATAGAATTAACTTTGCTTCTAGTGCGTAAGTTCGGTTAGTGTACTTTAAGAAGTAAAGATTGTGTAAGTTTATTCGGTAGAATGTATTCACGCGCTGTGAAAGGGAAACAACCGTTGGTATATCGGGGTAATAACCAACGGTAGTTTTCCTTCCTTGTTTATAAAAAACAAGTCACGTGCCATGGTAGAACTTTTGATAAAATACATAGAAGACAATAATTAAAGCAGACACAGGGCCACACACAATCGCAACAACCATTTTATAAGTTTAAAACTCAGAAACTATGTTAGCGCTAGCGTTTCCACTTTATGTTTCCTGTTTTGTGTTTCATGTACAAAGTGAAATAGTGATGTAAGTAGCTTGCATTCCTGATTTCAATCAATCTCAATCAAAACGGGATCATGGAAAAGGATGTAATGTAAACAGCGTTTACACTAAATATAAGGAAAATTGTTTGTAACCATGAGTTATTTATCACTAACAGGTCTGATTTTCAAACTGAAGATTATTTAACAACCTATGAATATCTTTAAGCTTAGCTGATGCATTGACTCTACATAATTGTATGGGGTATCAGGTTTCATCGTTAAAAACTTCGGCTGTTAAAAGATAAATGTCTATAGGTTCTCACTTTTAAATTAAATATAATTCCCCAAAACGGGTTTGCAAAACGACACAAGAGTATATCAACGTGTTACTCTACAAGCCGATGTTAGTCCATAGTCAATGATAATTCTTGTTTGGGACGTTTAACAACTGAAACATGGGTACTGTACAGTATAAGTTATTAATAACGCTTAAAGTTAATACACAAAATGATCACGCGCACTTGATGAACCAAGACGGCGAGTGACTTAATCTGCGGGCAAGCTATTTATGTACAAGACCGTACTAGTGCATAATTAGGGAAACTCTTCAATGGGACTTTTAGAAACATGGGCATGCTGGCAGAGCAAATACTCTTTAATGTGTAATTCGATACGTGTGTAATACAAGTATTGCGCGTTCAGCACGAGCTTGTGTTCAACTACAAGGCTACCTTAACGATCGACAAGTGTGCAATCATCTTGTTGCTCTCATAGTTTTAATCAAATATTCAAACACGTATTTGTTTCTTATCAATTGTCATAAGAAAAGAATAATATGGACAAAAAAATCAACATTGTTTACGTGCAGCACGAGAAACCACACCCGAACGTGGTTCAAAAGTTTCAAAGTCATAGATACATGATTGTAATGCAACGCTGTAGAAATATTTTCAAACAACACTGAAAAAAAGAAATCGCGTTGGTGAAACTTATGTCTTAGAATGGGCTGTTATAATGAAAACATACAATTTCTTACTTCAATCAGGTCAAAAAAGTACAAAATATAATTATGTATTTTAAATTTCCGAACTCACACACACACACACATGTGACTTACAAGAATAAGATACAATACATGTGATATAGAAAAAAATAATTTTAATACGCAGCCAACAATTTGACATTCAGGGTCTCCATTTAAGTTCAAAAGCTTTTTGAAAAGTCAGATTATCAAGTATAAGCTCAGAAATTTACTTTTTAAAATATCAATTGATAGATGTTGAAAATAAAATACAATCATTTCTTTCAAATTATTTTAAATATTGTTCACAATAAAGCTTGTTGTGGGGAACGTGTTGAGATAAATTGAACAATATTTAATGGCAAGTGTGTTAGATTGTCCGTTGTAAAAAGTATGATTTGTTTTAGTTTATTCCCTTTTCTTTCTTGAAACATATGCAGACAAGCATAAACATCACTAGATCGTCATGTTAAGTTAGGAACACAGTCTTTAATATGTTAAGCTTACACTGTTCCTTTCTTAGAAATCAGTTGATTAAAATGTATTATTTTCAGATTTCCCTTTTCCCGTTTATGATTATTAATATAAACTTCTTTGTTTTGCCCTTATATATACTCATTTGGAATAACTTCTGTACTCGTCTAACATGAAGATTATATTTCGGAGCGTTGAACACACCAATTTATCGTTATATCATTTATTTTTTTTCGATATTGATGTCATGAGTCAATATGTTTTGTAAAATTCAACAAAAAAACTACAGTTGAGCATCCGACGTATTAGTTAACAATTAATGAAACGCCATTATGCGATGCTATATTATATAGAGGGTACCAGAAGTTTCCAAATATGGAAACGTAAGAAATATTCATACTCCAATTTGTGTTTTTGTATTTCATTCGTACACTCGATTTCTATGTAATTAAAAATGGGCACAACTTTAAGAAAGAGTGTGAATACATGTATAATAGAGAGATATATATGGTTATTGCTATGTGCGTTCTTCACATCTTTGACAATTTCGTGCAGCTGAAAACGTACTTTAGGAAACATTCAATACATATTACATAATTACTTAAAATACCTCATCTGGGTTTCCAACTGATGCATCGTTTTATTGCATGTGCTATCTCTTTCTATTTTTGTCACAAAATTGCATAATACGCATCAAGTTTATTTTTATACGATATAATCTTTCCAGATTTTATGAGGTTAAACGTACGGTTTGTTTTTTATAGATAATATTCAAGCGTATCCGAAGTAGAAGGGATAATGTGTTTGTCTGGTAAATACTTTTTTATAACGATGTTTTATACATACTCGTAAATATAGTTTATTTAAAGTGACAGTTCGCGGTCATATATATGGACAGAATCGTCAGAAAACGTGTTTTCATTGAGGATATCACTGAAAATCCGGTTGAAATCGGTTGAAAACAAACAATATAGCGACGTTTATTTTGGGGTCGAGTACGGTAAAGTACGAAAACGACCTAATTAATATCCATGATTCGACACGTTAATTCAAACCGTAACAAACCAAATTGGCGGATATGGGCGAATTTAGCGGAGAGAAGGTAAGAACAAATGCAAATACATCTATTACAGACGGAAACTGAGTTGCAACGCTACGTTTTTGCTAAATCTTTGTATTTATCTTCCATGTGCTAATAATGTTTAGCAAAAGCTAAATAAAGATATAAATTGCATAACTCGCGACGCTGCAATGTCTTTCGCCTGTATTTATGATCATTTATATATTATTTTATCGATTCAAAACCGATTTTGACCAGGTTTTCGATGTCAATCTCGATAAAAATATATTTCAATGAATTAATGAAAAGTTTATCCTCGCTATATATATATATATATATATAAATTGACACACATTTCTCTAAAAATAACCAAATAATTGTTTTCATTATCATCGCTGTGGATTATAGAGATTCATACAATAATTATGCATATGTATACACCCGGCGTAATCGGGCACATGACACCTTGTATTACGCATAATTTATAAGATGCATCACGATTATCTTGCATTTTACTATAGGGTGCTAGGTTCCGAAATCTTGTCATCAATACGCAATTTAACTAACACTTGATTTGAGTCACGATGTTGAAAGGTTCAAGTTTATTTACACTATCGTGGATTGTGATTATTTCTTGGCTACGTGTAAGGTTGTGTGTGCATTCCAACTGGTTTAAGCTCTAAATGCTATGCATTCACCGTTCCAAGGCGGTGGTCCAAACTTAAATTATTTTTAATGTTAAATGTCGCCTTGTATATTATTAACCTGTTTGAAAATAATATGGCTGTTACTTAAATTTGTAGGAGTTGCAGGCCAAATATGTAGACAATTGCATTGAATTTCATTTATAAAGCAAACAAATATGAAGTTAAAATTCAGATCGTAAAGGATTAATTTTTAACGAAATTGTGCACATTGTTAAACCCCCGCTTGAAATGTGAATACATATACACAAACTACACAAGAACACATTATACGTATTGCAAATTGTATATTAAAAAACAAACAACGACCTCCATAATTTGGTGTTATCTTTTATTATTAGTGGACTCGTTCAATTATTTATCTTTTAATGTCTTACATGTCGATATTATTATCTTCGTTTCAGATTTTCATTTGAAAAACCCACACGTTACATATTCTTTTGTGGTTGTTGAAGTTCCCCTGTAGAAAAGCAGGACAAGACAAACATTCGTTCAAAAATGAGTGGTAATACATTTTCTTAACTTTGATTTTACGAAATACTGCTGCTTCGACAAAATTAATAAAAAAATTAATGGATATTGAATACAAATTTAAATACATCTTTTTATCAATTCCAGGAACGTATTTTTACCATCACACGACTTACGACGGAGCTCTGAAAATACTTGAATCCGGTTTCATTAAACGATCGACCAACGATTACAACGATGTATGTTACGGACATGGAGTTTATTTAACTGAACTAGGCCCTGACAATACACCAAGTGAAGTTGTCCAAAATAATTATGGTGATTTCTTTGAGGACATGCTTGACAAAACTGCCGTTGTAATAGAAGTTGTTTTATGGGACGAACAATTTACTGACTGTTCAGATGAGAATCGTTCTGTTATTTTATGCCCTACGGAAATCGACGTGTCGATGATAAGCCGAGTTTTTATACGAAATGAAATGGGGGATGCAATAAATGTCATAGAGTGTGATGAAACATATGAACTACTTTATCGTTTAAGTACAGAATGTGATTCTGATTTTTTTTCGTCATGGCTTTAACAAGTCATTCATGCCTATACCTTGATATGTTGCGTTAACTTCTTCTTCATTTACTTATTTTATTATTGTCTTATTTATGAATAAGTTTAATATTAATTATTTGATGATACGTTGTTGTACTGAACTGTAAATTCTTTGATCCATTTGACTCGCACATGCTAATAAAAGATGATGAATGATCGCAACATTCATACTTACCTTACATTTTGAACAGTGTCTACCCCACCAAACAACACCATTGAGATATGTGTCTGTTGAATAAGCCGAGGAGCAACATATTAACAATTGAGTTTATAATACAATATGAGCAAACAATACACCAGTATACCGATTGTGATTCACTTTTGGCGTGCACAAGTTGTTTCTTTCCACTAACATAATCGACTCTAATTTTTAGGTAACGAATATTTACTTTTAATTGGGTATTCCATTTTGTTTTTGCAATATTTGATCATATGCTCTAAATTGTAGACATAAAATATAATGCTGAACAGAGACTTGGACAATTTACGCCATTCAAGTTTCATTATGAAAGTGGGAAATAAATAATGTATTATAAAAAGTTAACAACAACAGTTTTGCCCGCCTTCCTATCCTATGTTTGCAGACGTTAGTGGAAATGTAACAGACTAAGCCTTATTTTATTTAGCCATGTTACTCCCGGGATTTAATAGAACAGAAATAATCATTCACCATGACATGTTATTTATTAAAGTATCATCTCTAAATGGATTTACACTTAACTGTCTAATATAGTTATCTATCCGATCAATAAGAAAGAGAAGGAAATTATGTTTTTTTGCTCGGTAACTTAGATAAGAATTACCTTTGGTTTTCTTGAGCCAAAAACAAGCCAGTTTTCAGCCTACCCAGTGGCTTTTATACTATTTTAAACAATGGATCCCATGAGAATTTCATGTATTAATAGTAAAATAGAGGACAAACCATAATTTTAGACACTAAAATACATGATAACAATATAACACCATAATCTTAACACCAAAAATAAAAAAATGTATGGCCTCAAAATAGTGACCAGTAAACATCATGAAGTCCACGAGGAACAAATGCACAGTAGTTCAATGTTTTCTGTTTTCTTTTTTACTTTGTTGCATATACGAATTGTGTTACCATTTTGGTGTATGATAGAATAGAGCGAAATGAAATAATTTAAATTTGGTGTGTATCAAATCACAACCTCACACGAACACAAAACATGAACGAGAATAGAGGGTCTACAAAAATGTTGTGAAATATATCGTCTGATTGAAGGACGCAGTCAAGCATGTGGCAATCTGGTTTTTGCGAACGTTGGGTTTCCAAGATTAGCTCAGAATATCATTTCTATATTTATTGATAACACTGGAATGTCATGCAATAATTTCTTAAATATGATTTTTTAAAAGTTATTTGAAACATCTCATCTTTGGTTTTTGCGAACAATGTGTCATAACTTTAACAAATATTATCAAAGTGAAAACCCAGTTGCATAAGCAGGGGATCATTCTTATTATCGCTTAAAGGTTCTTTATTTGAAGCAAGTGACCAATTGTAATACACAGGACAATTGTCGTCTGTTGTTGTACATTAAAAAAAGACATTTAAACAAAATGTATGTCTCTGAATGATATGGTTAATTAATTTCCATCAAACTGTTGGTTCTGGCGAATGTCGATTAAAATTAACAAACCTAAATATGACTGTATATTAGAAAACGATACGCTCGTAGTACGTCGCATTATTACTATTATTATGTTTATGTCCCCCAGTTTATACTGGGGGACATATTGTTTTTGTTTTTGCCCTGTCTGTTTGTTGGTTTGATGGTTTGTTTGTTTGCGCCAAACTTTAACATTGGCCATAACGTTTGCAATATTGAAGATAGAAACTTGATATTTGGCATGCATGTGTATCTCATGGAACTGCACATTTTGAGTGGTAAAATGTCAAGGTCAAGGTCATCCTTCAAGATCAAAGGTCAAATATATGGGGGGACATAATGTTTTACAAACACATCTTGTTTTTCTTCTGTTTTTGTTGCAGATTGAAAGCAAAGGGTTAATTACGCAATCGTTAAAAATAATTTATTTGTTTGGGTTCCCAAAAGTGACATCAATCATCTGGATGTCAGATATCTATTTCACTGTTTCATGGTTTTTTGAAAAAAACAAACAATCGTCGAGTTCTTTTCAGAAAACTATCGTCCGACGATCGATATTAAGTTTAAATATATAT
>VMBQ01001030.1:153720-211948 GCA_007657795.1 Dreissena rostriformis | reverse complement strand
ATTATTATTATTATTATTATTATTATTATTATATATTATTGTTTATTGCATTTATAAATGAGCCGCGTCGTGCGAAAACGGGTATTATGTCATGTGAGGCCAGCGTAGCTCCAGACCAGCCTGCTCATCCGCGAAGCTTCCCTGTCCACTAAAAAGTTACGAAATGTTTCGTGGTCTCAATAACGGACTTTATGACTCCTAATGATAATCAAGCAATACGGCTGTAGAATCATACATGGGTCTTCTCGGTTCGAATATGACATAGCGCCACGTTCCGCACGACGCGGATCAAATACGACCCATTCTATACATGGACATGGCAATAAACACTTCATACAAAGTTTAAAATTTTGATCGCACCATTATCAACATACTTTGACAAAATATAAATTTACAATTGTGTGCTTAAAACGCAAAATCAATAGATCTGGTGTAAGCATTTCATGTCTCTCTTCTATTGATCGTAGTAATGCAGTTATAAATAAATATATAAACGGTTGATTCCTGGTTCTCCAATATGTCTGATAAAAACAGAGCCCCGGGTGAGGATCGAACTCACAGCCTCCGCATATCATAACCAATACTGTCTATAAGTACGGCGCGCTAACCGATTGCGCCACCGCGCTTGAGTTTGCAAGCATGCATATTAAATTGAAAAATGCATTTGTTTTACAACGAAAATGTTTAACCACTGGCCGTAATGGAGGTTAGCCGAGATTGTATGTAAGGTCATACATATTCAATCGTCTGTTAAGCGCATACGTTTAGAGCCACATTGTAATAAGAAGGAGCTTTTAGGATGTCCATCGTTTGAAGTCCGTCAGTCCGTGAGTGCGTCCATGCATGCGTTGGTTCATTTCTTCTAATGATATATCCTCCTGGACCGCTCGACAGATTTTAACAAAACTTTACAGCAATTATCATTGGGCGAGCCTCATTCAAAGCCAATATTACTACACATTTTTGTTCGCACCTTTTATATCGTGGGAACGCAGCTGTCCGGAAGTTTTAAACACGTTTCTCGCTAAACCCCGCCCAAAAGTATTACTAATGAAACGTGCATGCATGTCCTTAAAACGATTACAACGCCTTATACTATCCTAAATAATTATCATGCGATGCGTATACATTGTATATAGCAAATTTACTTTTCCCACAGTTCATTATAAGTATCATAAGAGTCACGTCATGCGAAAATGGGTGTTATACCATATCGGCAAGGGTAGCATCCGCGCAAATTCGATCTTTAAGCAGCATAAGTTTACATATCACTAATAATAATAATAATAATAAAAGCTTTATTTACAGAAGGTTACACATAAAGACAATGACACATTATACATATTATGCAGATGAATCAATACTTTTTTACAATGTGGCCTTCTTAAAATAACAAACACATATAGGTCTATAACAAGTAAAACATTCAAACAATATTTGCTAACACCCACACATATCACACATTTTGCCTTTTAGACAGACACACATGAAATATAATTGAATAGAAAATAACATGACATATCATTGATTAGAAAATAAATGTGTTTTATATTGCCTTTTAAAAGCAGAGATAGAGCATGCCATTCTTATTTCAATTGGTATACTGTTCCAAATATCCATGCTATGGTATGAAAAAGCTCGTTTCTTATAACCAGTATTCGCTTTGGTATTAACAATATCGTTATGGGTGGCAGATCTCAAGTTATATTTGTGATTTTGAGAAAAAGTTATAATATTATTTAAATATTCTGGAGTCTGATTGTTGACACATTTATATATCAAGATTGCCGTGTGGTATTTACATCTATTATTAAACGAGAGCCATTTAAGCTGTAAAAACAATTCTTTGGATGGTGTTCTATTTGGCTTTTGTAGAATGACTTTCGCTGCGCGTTTTTGTAAAACATTCACTTTTGTTAAATTGGTTTTATTAGCGCTGCCCCAGATCGTACAACAGTAATCGAAAGTGGTAAGAATATATGAATTATGAAATAATTTCTTCATATCAAAAGTGAGATAATTTGATATCTTTTTTAGCAGAGTTATTTTACTGCTTATTTTAGAGCATGTTTTATCAATGTGTACTTTCCATTGCAGATGTTTGTCGATATAAAGTCCTAAAATTTTATGGCTAGTGACATTTTCAATAGCGTTATTATCTATTTTCAGATTAAGGTTGATATTTTTAATTTTTTGTTTCGAGCCAATAAGCATGCATTTGGATTTATTAGGGTTTATCATCATGTTATTGAGGGTGCACCATTTTTGTATGGAATAAATATCATTTTGTAAGTTAGTCTGAATTTCTGAAGGATTGGCCCCAGTAGCATATAGTGTCGTGTCATCAGCATACAAGTCTATGTCTGATTGATTAAGTAATAATCCAATATCATTTATATAAATTAGAAACAAGAGAGGACCCAAAATAGAACCTTGAGGGACACCACTCTTAATAGTCAGAGGGGTAGAAAAACTAGTCCCTAGTTTAACGCATTGTTGTCTTTGACTAAGATAAGAATGAAAAAGGGACAAGGTACCATCCGAAAAGTGATGAAGTTTTAGTTTGTATAACAGAATTTCATGATCTACTAAATCAAAAGCTTTTTTCATATCAATAAAAACAGAACCAATACAATTACCATTATCTACATCCTTTAGCCACTCATCAATCAGTCGAATCAGTGCTGTTTGGCAAGAATGATTTTCTCTAAAGCCTGACTGATGTTTATTTAACACATTTGTTTTACGAAAGAATTCTTTTAATTGATTTGATAGATGTTTTTCGAATATTTTGGATATAGTTGGCAAAATTGAAATCGGACGATAGTTATTACAGTCCTCTCTGTCTGAGTCTTTATATATTGGTATAATATACGCTTCTTTTACCAAATCGGGGAAAATTCCTGTACGAATACTATTATTTATTATTGAGGTAATTGGTACAACAATATGCTCTCCACAGTATTTTAAAATATTTGCACCGATCCCGTCGATTCCTGTAGCCTTGTTAACATTTAAATTGCCAATTATTTTACTTACTTCGAGAGGGGTAATGTAATTTATAGAAAATTCATGCTGTTTTAAGGATTTGTCGAGATATAACTTTAAATAAGCAAAGTTTTTTTCGTGAAATTTCAGCTTATCAACAATATTTGATATGTTTGTAAAATGCTCATTTAAGGCAATTAGAATCCTACTTTTGTCCTCAACATACACACCGTTCACTAGAATTTTATTTGGCAAATTCACTCCGCAGTTTTGATTATTGTCATTATTAGATATCATTTTCAAATTTTTCCAAATATGTGCCGTACTAGTACCATTTTTAACAGCATTGTTGTAATATTCTTTCTTGCTTTTGCGAATTAATGCAGTAGTTTTATTTCGTAACAGTTTATAATTGTCCCAGTCTTTAATTTTGCGGAAGTGATCTCTATCGCGCATACTTTTAATAACTTCTTTGTTTATCCATTTTGGCATATGTGTGCTTTTTATTCTCTTTTGCTTGTAAGGGGCGTGCTTTTCTAAAACGCTATTCAATATTCTATATAAAGATTGGAGGGACATATTTGGATCGTGAACAGTTTCAATTAAATTTAGTTGCGAAACCGATAGATCAAATTGGAAATCAGATAGCACAAACTTTTTAAAGCATCTGTATCTAATATTCGAGTGAGTACCTTGCTTTGAGATTTTATAGTTTATTTTCCTTGTCATGCATACCGGATAGTGGTCGCTTATAGATATTTGTGGGACATAAGTAGTACTTACTCTGTCAGTTCGATTAGTATATATATGATCAATTACTGAAGACGATTTATCTGTGACTCTGGTTGGTGTGGTTATTAGTTGCACGAGACCATGCTTTAATACAGTTTTTGTCCACATTTTGCATTCGTAGGACTTGCTGTCAGCAATGTATTTAAAATTGAAATCACCTAATATGTGATACTCAATGTTTAAACCTTCAAACTTATAAAGTAATTCATCAAATTTTTCTATCCATTTTTGCGTCTCATTAGGTGGACGATAGATAAAATTTAACAGGAAAGATTTTGTATTTTTAAAGCATATCTCAATACATACAGATTCAATCCCATCAGGCTCTAAGTCTGGCCTATGTTTAAATGGTACATGGTTACCTATATAAAGCAAGATTCCGCCACCCTTTTTTTGACTTCTGTCTTTACGAATGTATGTAAAATTCGGAATATTTAAATTTACATCAGACAAACTTTCGTTCAAAAATGTTTCACAAAAACCAATAACATCCACATTACATTTTTCAGACAACAAAATGTACTTAATTTCATCAAGTTTTGGCAAAAAGTGTTGAATATTTAAACTTACGATATGAAGTCCCTTTTTTGAAAATTCTAAGGTAGACCCTGCTGAATCATCGTTATCCTCGCAAAAATTTAACCCTTCATTTGTAAAAGGGCTTGAGCATGAAACAAAAGGTATTAACGTAAGCTACTTCTGTTCTTTTTCAAAGTATTGGCCGAGTAAACGTTATTAATAGATATTCGAAGAAAAACTAAAGTTTACGATATTCGATATCCAGCTGTATTATGTCTTCTTCAGACCTCGCTTTTTCCGTAATGTCATTAAAAGTACAGGTTTACCCAATGAGCTATTCAAAACTCGCTTGACATGATTGCTATTGCATCGTTCCTTTTGATGTATCTTTTTTGTAAACCTATTTCAACACGTTTATGATTCGCGTAATTATTTCATTTGGACATTAATAGGTTTCGTTAATGAATGGATTTACTGATTGCGTATCAACCATTTGAGCCTCGCTCTGGGAAAACTGGGCTTAAAGCATGTGCGTAAAGTGTCTTCCCCGATTAGTCAGTGCGGACTGCATAGGCTAGTTTTGGACATTCATAAAGAACAACACTTAAAAATCAAATTGATTGTATGTGTTCATGCTATGCAGCGAATCACTAAGTATTAAGTGATAAATGATAGGTGAGAACTTATTAAGCAAGCAACATTTGCAAATGAAGAAAACAATACACGTATAAGAATAGAAATAATTGTCTGAATGCTGTAACCGAATTATAAGACGCACACTAAGGGACGCTTTGATTTGAAGAAAAAGTAAGGCACAAGATGCATGTAAGCCTCGCTCTGGGAAAAGCGGGTTTAATGCATGTGCGTAAAGTGTCGTAACAGATTAGCCTGTGCGGTTTTCACAGGCTAATCAGGGACGATACTTTCCGCGCTTATTGTATTCTTCATTTAAAGGAAGACTGTTCTTGGCGAAAATCCAGTTGAGGCGGAAAGTGTCGTCCCTGAATCTGGGACGACACTTTTCGCACATGCATTAAACCTCTTTTCACAGAGCGATGCTCATTCGTATTAAAAAATTTGCATTGTACACCGTCCAAACACAGTTATATTTACATACATTTGGTCACGTACAATTTGATGATAATAAATACAATCCTACTATTAAAAATAGTGTTAAAAGGATTGTATTTATTATTTGCCAAGGCCCTTTTTCTAGACGCTAGGCATAAATGGGTTGGAAACTTGCAAAAAATATCATCATTTTGATAAATTCAAGGAGGTTAAAATCGTGGGTGTAATGTGAAAGGGAGACGAAAACTCCCACAACGTTGTGATGGCATACATTGTTCTACGGAATAGTATGGGAATTTTATCAACCGGTTACTCATTTGGCAAGGGAAGGTCGCCAGATAAGACAACATCGTTGTTCGTGGATGCTGTGTAAAGTTGTCCTGTTTTAACTCAGATGCTTTGTCATGTTAGTGAGCCTCGCTCTGGGAAAACCGGGTTTAATGAATGTGCGTTAAGTGTCATCCCAAATAAGCCTGTGCAGTCCGCACAGGCTATTCAGGGACGACACTTTCCGCTTAGACTGGATTTTCGTTTAGAAGAGACTTCCTTTACACGAAAAATTATAGAAAGTGAAAAGTGTCGTCCCTAATTAGCCTGTGCGGACTGCACAGGCTAATCTTGGAAGAAACTTAACGCACTTGCATTCAACCTGATTTAGCTCAAAGACTGTGTCATCTTAGTACACGTCTTTCACAAGGCGTACGTAAATCGTTTGTGATGTCTTTCTTCAAATCTTTGAACGTTGAACATAATTTTTATTTGCCATTATTGAACATAAATCATAGTTAACATGTTATCACAAGGAAATCGTTCGTGATGGCTTTTTTCAAATGTTTGAACGTTTAACAGACATTTTTTATTTGACATTATTAAACATTAATCGTAGTTCTCTGGAGTTTTTGTAACGACTGTTGTTTATATAGGCTATTCACTTAACATTACAATTTAACGCACCAAATGATTGCATTTTTTTATTATAAGGCCCCATTCATCAAGTACATAAATAAAATTAAAATGTTGCGGGATTCAACTCGCATCAAGCGCTTTTGAATAAAAAAAAGTTAACTTCATTTTTAACTGACAAAACAGTTTCAGTTAAATAAACGTCATTTTCTTTTAATATAGCTGATGACATTCCCACATGCATTTGATTATATTCGGTGGATATGGGGCTTTAGTACGGATTTCAGCTAAATCAAGGTAAACTATTTACCTCGACGAATAGATAACAAAGCCCTCGCAATTCTTTCGCATTTTCCCAGTATTTTGGTATGAACATGAGTATGTGAATGTTAACTCAAATAACGTAGCTCACATTTCAGGCTTTAATATGGGGATACATTACTTTTTGGTAACTTAGTTTCATCCGCTGAATCCTATGGCTATGCTTCGTCGTGTATATGAGCCTCGCTCTGGGAAAACGGGGTTAAATGAATGTGCGTAAAGTGTCGTCCCATATTAGCATGTTCAATCCGCACAGGCTTATCAGGGACGACACTGTCCGCTTGTATGGTATTTTTCGTTAAAATAAAGTCCTTCTTAGCAAAAATCTAGTTTAAGTGGAAAGTGTCGTCCCTGTTTAGCCTGTGCGGACTTCACAGGCTAATATGGGGCGATACTTTACGCACATGCATTTGACCACGTTTTTTTCCAGCGAAAGGCGCATATTCTTGTACATGCAGTTTGACCCACGCGTTATTGAACATAGAGGGTATCAAACAACTCAGCAGAAACGTAGATGATCAAACGAATACATATACGTTAAAAGATTTTATGCCAAAACAACAATATCTGCATTTAAAGTTCATGCTCAACGTCTTTCAATAAATGCTATATAGCGTACGCATTTGATCATGACTCTTCTGTGTGTTCATGAAACACAATATACATAATATTTTCTTAAACATGCCCCGGTCTAATCACATTGCGCCCTTGTTAACAATTGACCACATTAATTACGAAATACTACTAGAAAAGCAACAATTCTGTTAAATACACTAGAACCCTTTCTATGGCAATCGTGAGAATTTGCGAACAAATGAAGAGGACTTAACATAAACAAACGCTTGTTGACAATTACTCGGAGACTTAAAGTAATAATGGCTACAAACGCTGTTAATACTACAGCAATTATACCAAGAGCTTCCTCGTTGATAACTATGATAGCTCAATTGTTTTCACCAAGTTGTCATCACCATTCTCTTCCTCGAAGCACTTAAGATTGAAGTAGGTGGCGATGAGAAGCCAACTTCAACAGCTGACGGTTTCAACCGCAAGAATCGCTTATCTCGAGGGTGTGTTACTACGAGTTTCATAGTACGTTATATATGTGGCCTCTTTAATTCTTTGAATTTGAAATGTGATGTCAAATGTAACGCCGAATCAAATTAAAGATTTATTTAGGCTTGGTATTGAATTAGGAAGTGATGTTTGTAATGTAACTCAGTACTAAGTGGCGTTTAATGATATTATATTGATAATACACTCGAACACACACATACATATTAATTATAAGTATTATTATACCGGATTTATATAGTACGATATAACGATTTCTCTAGAAGGTAGTGCGATGATTTATTAAAATCGTTAATATGTAAGTGTTTTTCAATGAAACAAGTAATTACTGTTTCTTGATAGTATTACTTATTTTGATGCGTACATGTCTATCATATATGAGTCGCGCTCTGAGAAAAGGGCGTTTAATGCATGTGCGTAAAGTTTCGTCCTAGCTTAGCCTGTGCAGTCCGCACAGGCTAATCAGGGACGACACTTTTTGCTTTTATGAAATTTTTCGTTTAACGAAAGTCTTTTCTAAGCAAAAATCCAGTTAAGGCGGAAACTGTCGTCCCTGATTAGGCTGTGCGGACTGCACAGGCTCATCTGGATGACACTTTAAGCACATGCATTTTACCCCCTTTTGACAGAGCGAGGCTCATATATATTATTTACACTATGGTCGATGTCGATGTTGGTCAGGATTCGAATGACGACACAGCATACTGTTCAAGACAACATGGATGTTGATAGATGACTAAATGAGTCGCGTTCTGAGAAAACTGGGCATAATGCTTGTGCGTAAAGTGTCATCCCAGCCTGTGCAGTCTTTTATGACATTTTTCGTTTAAATGAAGTCTCTTCTTCGCAAAAATCCAATTTAGGCGGAAAGTGTCGTCCCTGATTAGCCTGTGCGGACTGCACAGGCTAATCTGGGATGACAATTAACGCACAAGCATTATGCCCAGTTTTCTCAGAACACGACACAAATGAGGAAGATTGGAATCATACTTGAAATGACGTTCTATTTCGCAAATCCCCGATGTTCTATGATGGCGATGCTAACGAGCATTTAAGAGCTGACACTGAACCTTAGAAACGAATTTAAATACCGGTACCACCATTTACTACATCTTCTACTGTGAATGATGACACTTCTAACAACAACAGTTTAATCTGCTACTTTTTTTTTTTTTTTTTTTTTTTTTTANTGTTTATACGTCGATTTCAAAAAAGCATTTGACAGAATCAACCACGTTAAGTTATTTGAGGTATTACATAACAAATGTCTTCAAGGAAAGTTCTTACGCATCCTCAAGGCTATGTATACAGACCTCTTTTCATGTGTAAAGGTTAATAGTAATACTAATAATATGAACGCTGATGGTAATCTCAAAGATAAAACGTGTTACTTTAAAACTACTGATTACTTCCCCTGTAATATTGGCACAAAACAAGGGGACGTAAGTAGCCCTACTATATTTGCACTTTTTATAAACGAACTCGCAGAGTCTTTACGGCGCTCATGTGGTACAGGAATATTTATAACCAATGATATAAATGATATGTATTGCCTTATGTTTGCAGATGACATTGCTAACTGTGCGGAAACAGCCGCTAAATTACAGCAACAAATTCATATAATTGATGCTTTTTGTCAAAATACAGGAATGGAACTGAACTTAGATAAAACGGAGATTATAGTCTTCCGTAATGGCGGCGGCCTTAGAAATTACGAGTCATGGAGCTATCGTGGATCACCAATCGATGTTGTACCTTTTTACAAATACATGGGTGTTTATTTTACTCCTACTGTGTCCTGGTCCTCCACACATAATAAATTATCTATTCAGGCCAAAAAGTCAATATGGTCAATTAACCAATATCAAAAATCTTTTGGATATTTCCCTATTAATGAGTATTTTAAAGTGTTTGATACCCTTGTTAAACCAGTATTATGTTATGCCTCACAGGTATGGGGATATTGCTATGTTAATACTATTGAAACTGTCCATTATGATTTTTGTAAAAGATATCTTTGTGATAATAGAACAACTAATAACTCGGTTGCTCTTGGAGAATGTGGCAGGCTACCACTTTGTGTATTTTATATAACAAATTGCATAAAATATTGGTGTAAGTTGCTAATGATGTCAAACAACAGATACCCACGCCAGTGCTATATTATGTTAAAATCACATGATGACTGTGGAAGATGCAATTTGGCTACAAAGGTTAAAACATTGTTATACGAGCATGGTTTTGGGTATGCCTGGATCTCTCAGGAAATTGGAAATATTGATGTATTTATTTTTATGTTTAAACAAAGACTTATAGACTGCTATACCCAGAATTGGCATAGTGATATTAATGATTCCAGTAGATGTTATCATTATAAACATTTTAAATCTCTTCTAAATGTTGAAAGGTATTTAGTTATGGATATGCCTTTTATTTATAAGAAATCATTTTCAAAATTTAGATGTTCCAATCATAAACTTAGAATAGAGATAGGTAGACACATGAATATTGACCGAGAACAAAGAATTTGTATATATTGTTTAAACGATAGTAATATTTCATTTCTTGACTGTGAATTCCATGCATTCTTCCACTGTATAAGGTATAGTGATATACGCCAACGCTATCTTTTTAACTGGTATGACAGAGGATTAGAACTGAATGACTTTTATACATAAATGAGCTCTAGTTGTGAAAGAACTATTCGCAATGTCTGTACTTATGTTCACCAAATCATTTCTAAGCAAATGTTGATCAAGTGATGTAAATGATTTTCTATTGTTACCTATGTTTATACTCATGTTCTATTTTATGTAATGTCTGTACTTATGCTCACCATTTCGATATATCCAAGGTCAAGGCCACACTTTGAGAAAATAGATTGAATTTTACTGAATTTGAAATAAGGAAGGTAACTAGAGACAATCAGTGACAATGTACATATTGAGTTGTCTCCCTTTAACAGACTTTCTTTCAAATTGAAAACCTGGTTTTGTGACAATTTTGTCCCTTGTCTATTGTTGCCTATGTTTATACTTATGTTCCATTCTATGTAATTGTGTACTTATGTTCACCAAATCATTTGTAAGAGATGTAAATGATTTACTATTGTTACCTATGTTTATACTTATGTTCTATTCTATGTGATGTTTGATCGAGGGATGTAGATGATTTTCTATTGTTGCCTATATATTATGGGCCGGAGGCCTTATTATTGAATAAATTGAGTTGAGTTGAGTTGAGTTGAGTCCGGATGGCCGAGAGATGATGGCGATAACCTTTTAATTTAAAGGACACTGAGCAACGATACGGACAAAGTTGTTTCTCTCATTTTTTTCATTCTATTATTATTATTATAATGCATGTTTAGAGTTTCGATGTTCAAAAATCTTATTTAAGGCATTTAATGACACACTTTAAAATGTCCCTTGAAACGAGGTCGAGTGTTAACCTTCCAGCACTCTTCAACGAGAAATCAGAACAAGGTTGCTCTATTCAAGTTCTCCGGGAACATTGTCAAGTATGTACAGTGTGATGCAAAAAGCGTTTGCAAATAACTGGAAGGAAAATTCGGCGCTTCGAAACACAAGGAAAATACTTTGAAGACATAACTCAAAAATACAACTTTTTATTAGATTGTTGAAGAGAGTATTGAAATTCCTATCTTTTGTGCAACATACAAGTGCTGTTAAGTTGAAACATATTGCTGATATGTAATGTTCTAAGTAATTATCATGACGTATTTAAAAGTTAAATCTTAGACAATTGTTCTGTCTCCCAATGGCTCGGGTCGACATTTTTTCTGTTTATCCATATAAACTGCGAATTTTCTGAACCATTACAATTGCTCTCTTATTCAGAATCAGTTTTGAATCTTTTTCATAAATTAAATTATATTAAACATTAAACAAATGTTCATGTTTTAGGGAATTTTTGAACGGTGTCAATAAGTGCATGCTTTATTATAAAACTTGATACATTCATTCCCAGAACATTATTTTATATTTTATATATCCTACAAAAACGCCACTGTGAAAGTAAGTTCTATTGTACAATTCACGGGTTCGAAAGAAGGTGGTAGTAAGTATAACCAACGCGTCACGTATGAAATAGTAGAAAATTGCTCGTGCTTTATTGTAAATATGATGAAATATTCATGGTAGACTTGTTTTTTTTTAATAAATAGAGAGAAAAAAAGATAAGAGCAAATTTGATCAAGTTTGAGTTCCTTTTATGATTGTATTGCTCGACTGTGTTTATACAAACGCAAAGAAGGCATGTATTAATTCATAGTTAAATTGTGGTCGCGCTGATCGATTTGTTACGACTTATTTATAATTTCATCACGTTGTTATGTAAATTGTGGTGACAGTAGTTTTTTTTCATGAAGTTATATTCATGCTCCTGTGGTTGTTGCGTTTGTAAGTTGTGTCTTGTATTTTCATGCTGCGTCGCACTGTTTTTGAAATTGTGTCCTACTTTTCAAAGAATTTGTTGTATATGATATGAATCAGGTCTATCCAGAATACCTGATTAGTTATGACAGGGTTTAATCACTAGACAGTGAATTTAAGTAATGTAAATAAAGATTGCATGTTTGGTCATCTGATTCTAAATATCTTAATGGAGTAAATAACTATCAATGTCAATCTTCCAAAACGCTTAATTGGACATATTCACACACAGTAAAAATGATTATTTTCCGCCTTTTTGTTACATATTTAAAAAATATAGCCAACTGAGCGCTTGGGAGCGAAATGACACTAATAACATAGACTCGTAATGAATATACATTTGCATTTATGAATATGGATCATTTGAAATTGATAAAATTATAAAGCTTACAACCGGGAAACGCTGGGATAATCTGGAATTGTTCTGTTGTTTTGTGAACGTTTATAACAACACGACAATCACTTATATAAAAAATAACTGTATTATTAACAGTCCGGATGGCCGAGAGGTTATGGCGATAACCTTTCAATTCAAAAGACACTGAGCAACGATAGGGACAAAGTTGTTTCTATTATTTTTGTTCATTCTATTATTGTTATTATAATGGATGTTTAGAGTTTCGATGTTCAAAAATCTTATTTAAGGCATTTAATGACGCACTTAAGAAAAGTCCCCTTAAACCAAGTCGAGTGTTAACCTTCCAACATTCTTAAAAGAGGAATCAGAACAAGGTTGTTAATACTCTATTCAAGTTCTCCGGGAACATTGTCAAGTATGTACAGCGTGATGCAAAAAGCGTTTGGAATTTGATTGGATGGAAAATTCGGAGCTTTGAGACACATATAAAAAATACTTTGAAGACATAACTATAGAAAACGTGTTATTATATTGTTGAAGAGAGATTGAAATTCTTATCTTTTGTGCAACATGCAAGTGCTGTTAAGTTGGATCATATTGCTTATATGTAATGTTCTAAGTAATTATCGCGATGTGTTTAAAAGTTAAATCTTTGACGATTGTTCTGTCTCCCAATGGCTCGAGTCTGCATTATACTGTTAATCCATATAAACTGCGAATTTTCTGAACCATTGCACATGCTCTTTTATTCAGAATCAGTTTTGAATCTCTTTCATTTTTTTTTTTTTATTACAGCCACAATACCAACACAATCTGTCATATACATGTATTTGTAAATAATAGTGTATTATGATTTCTGAACATTTTTACTACCTGTTTTATATTTAAGTATTTAGCAAAGCAGTCCCAGAGATTTTAAAGATGGATGAAAGCATCCAATCTTGCCCGTTGGTAATTTATAATAACCATCATTAAAACGTTTCATTATAATACACAAATTAAATTACAAAAATACCATTTACTTTGCTGGGTTTAGACTGTGCCTTTTATAATCAGTTAGAAATTATATGCAATCTGTAATAAAAAAATAAATATGGTTCACATGTGGCATCGCTTTTTTGTATGTTTGTTTAGTTTGTACCTTAGTTTACTATGCCAAACTAAATAAAAATGTCTGCATTCTTCGTTATATGGACACCTATTTCATTATAAACTTATATAGTTGCTAAGAGATAAAGATATATTTGTAACTTCAACATGTTTTTGAAGGGAGGTTAACCGTTTAATTTTTAACATAATGATTGAAATGCCAAAGTGTATTGAATAGTATTTTATAAGTTCAGATTAAACAGAAAATGTATTAAAGAATTTCACCCGTACAGGTGTTTACACCTTCATCAATATTTAAATCATATATCATTAGAAAGTATTTTATTATCTATCGATTGGAGCAGTACTTTATCTTGTTTAATTATTACTTAATTCCTTAAGTGATTGTTAATATTTGAGAATGTTCTTATTATATTAATGATATATTAGATTAAAGACGTTAAACCCCCATGCATATATGCGAGTTGACTAAAAAAAGAAACATTTAGATGGAATGTATACTTTATAATTGCATAGTCTTATGTTTGTCGTATAATGTGAAATAGTATTTGTGTAAACAAGCGTTCCGTTTTTTAAGATTATAAATAAAGAAGGAACTCAAATGGTAGTTCAGTGAACATCCAAACAAAGGAACCAATGCGATAGGCCAAGAGGACTCATGTGGGTAAAATTGAGATGAATGATGAAGGCTGATATATCTGAAATTTCGATCGTAATTGGTAGACGAACGATTTTAATATATTAAACACAACTTAATGCAATGAATTTCAAATTGCTTGATATTCATTATAGTCGTTTTAATTGTTACCTGCACTGATAAGACGAACCATTTACTGAAAATTGGGTAAATCGTGATGTTTTATTATTCATGAGTTTCAAACGTCTGGTTTCCTCGGTATTAATAAATTAAATGATTGATCATGTGTTATCAAGCCATAAATACCCATGAGTGGTTTTAATGTAATGATGATTCAAATGCATAGTTTGCGCCTCTCCATCTTTGCGTTAAAATAATCATTTACATTACCGTAGTTAAATATATATCGTTTTACTAGCAGTAAGTAACTACTTTAGTTTTCGTTGACAATATTATTTGTGATANTCTTGTAAAAAAAGTTCTAAGTCCTCAACAAACAATGAAAATATAATTGGAGACATAACCTCCCCTTGCCGTAAACCAACGGCGTAGCTAAAGTATTCAGAGTATGTCGAGCATGCTTTTACACATGATTTGACATTTTCATACATATTTTTAATTATTCGTAATATTTTGCCTTGTATACCGGATTTGTACATTTTTAGCCATAATGCATTGCGATATATGCTATCAAAACATTTAAGCATATCAACGTAAACAACATACAGACGCTTTTTTTTCATTTAAAAAATGTTGTACAACTGACATAAGAATATATATGGCATCAACGGTTGAATATCCTTTTCTAAATCCGAATTGTGCATCCGAAATTTTAGCATTATTTTCGCAAAATAATTCAATGCGCTTGTTTAAAATAGTTGTTGTGTTTGTTTTTAATCCATGGATATGTAATTTAAGCCCATTAGCCTTTTGGAGATACACAATATAAAACCCCTTTATATACTGTAGAGCTGTTATATTATCCTTCCATTGTGTTGTTCACTGCAGTTTTAAACCTGTTTGCTCTTGATGACACTTAACTGTAAATTAATAGGAATTCTTCTCCAATTTAATAAAGGAATGTTCCTTATCACAAAAATTGCTCGCGCGTGCTTTATTAATTTATGCAATATTTTCCATGTATGAAATCAGTGTATAGAATATGTGATTCCTTTCAAGGGTTTGTTTAATGAAATATGCATTTTGTTATAACCTACTCTTAACAAAATAATAAAATTAGGAATGATTCTGTCGTTGTGTTTGTCTTGCAAAAGACTTACAAGACATGGATCGCTTACATGAAATAAAAATGTGGCATATAAACGTACCAGAATAGCCGATAGAAATAAAGGCTGAAACCTGATGATTTTGAGGACAGGGTTCGAATTCCGAATGGAAAAACCCGTTTGTGTATCTTTTCTTTATTATAGTTCAAATACTTTAATTTTCCAACACAGATATACAAATATATGAACACGTTCCTTGAAATACCGCGTTCAAATATGAGCACTCAAGATTGTAAATTATATAAATACAATATATAATCAAATGCAGAGGTCTTTTGTTATAAGTAAATTACTGTCTATTTTCTCACATCATTTATTTTCAGAGGCGCATAGGGACTTGTTCACATAAATCGAAATGGTAATGTTCCTACGTTTTGTCACATTCAATAACTCAAAGAATAATGTAAATTGTTCAACATGTTGCAAAAAAAGAACTTATGACGTAGACCATTAATGAAACTACAATTGTGTTATGTGTAATTATTCTTGGAATTCGATACAATTAAAAAGCGTTATTCATACACAAAAGCACTGATAATCGAACAACGCGGTTATTGTGTTATACCGTAGGGCTTCACCCTTATCATTCTAATGTCTGCGATACTATAATCAACAAAAATGTAACTATTGAACCTTAAAATCGTCTGTTACTGTTATGTTGCTGTCTTTGCACTAAAAATGTTTCTGGTTATTACCTTATTATTGGCTATGCATTAAAGCTAATTATTACACCTCATACCGACACATACAACCAAATGTTCAATACACGTGTTTGCATTTACAATAAGCTCCTACAATTATGGAAATTGTCAATCAGTTCAGCATTCATCAATTTTACTTTAGTTCACTGTTCACTATGCTTGCAATACGAAAATATTGGCTTACGCATTTTAAAAGTCATGGGCTTTTTAGCATGTCTGCGGAACATTTAAATTTGTGTTTCGCTCAGGTCAAAAGCAACGCTGTGCACTCGATAGTTGTTGTCCGTTCCAACAGCGCAGATTTCGGTTCCTCCAAAATAAATCTCCAACTTGATGTTGCGATTTAGCCCCCCGAATATATCATCAAGTACCACGAACATTGAGCCCATGTAAAAACAGCCAGGTTCGTCAATATTCTTTGGGGGTTGTCCACTGTTTGTCAAGTAAAATGGAAAGTCCATTTGTCTCTGATCAGCGGTCTTGACATAGGAATCAATCACCTTCGTGGGAATATTGCTACAAATCGACTGGTCCTTTTGTGCTATTGTCAAGAAACAGTCCCTGCAAACAGGACCACTATCTGCGTGTTCTAGCTTCGACTTGAGGTGCTTCTTCGGGTCGAATTTCAGAATCCAGTCCAGGCCGTAGGTAAACTTACTTATTCTTGTTTCGACTATTCTTTCATCTCTACCAAATATTATCGCCCCCTTCATAACGGCTGTGATTGCCTCTTTGGGAAACACCACTCTGTCCTCAAATTCTGTCTTAAATCTATCCCGTAAAATCCGACAATCCGCAAAGCCTCCTACGCAGAATATTGTTTTAATCTGAAAACGATTCTTGTCAACTAATTCACTCCGGACAGTCTTTACCTTTGACACTATGGTTTCTATAGTGTCTTTGTATAAGTTTTCAAACCCTGATTTTGTAAAAATAATTTTGTTGTGTTTTGGGTTAAACGATGCTGACTCCATAACATCATGGTGTACCTCTTTCAACGACTGAGTTAAATCGACGTGGTTTTCGGTTTGATGGCATTCACGATAAGATGGTGGAATCCTTACAACAACTTTACTGGCACTACTACTGTCACCAGGAAAAGCTATTTTCTTGTACTCAATATCCGCATGAATTCAAGGAAGTCTTGCGAGTATTCTTTCCTGAATGTTTCGAAGGTCCCACCTCCTGACAAAGCAACGAGTGCTTGTTCAAACTTAAGGTTTATGTTCAGGGCTCCCCATGGTCCTCCGTTAGGAACCATTATCTCATCGAATGCTCCTCGCCTATTGATCTTATAAGCTGAAATGTCGACAGTACCGCCTGCAATAAATACGTGTTATTTACAATCAGTATATTAAACACGGTCGAATTGAAAGACCGCTACATTTTTTTAGTTATATGGATAATAAGGGTTTGTAATGAGCTTTCGTTAACTTAATGTTTACAGTCAGCAAACCAACAATCAGGATCATCGTTAACGGTACACTTAAAAAGAGTCAACCAATCTATGATTCTGTGACACTAAGATTAGGTATATCAAATAACAACTAATTTTGATATGCAAACTTATGGTATTGAGACCCAATTTACTTCCCATGTCAACGATGACCTAGCCATCCCCATCTTGCATGCCAAATGACTTCCTGTTGGAAGAACTGAGCTCTGGCAGTGTCACGTTGTGCAAGGAGATGGCGGCACATTCTGGTTCCAGGCCAATACGCAAGTGGTCATTTGGTATTCCAGCCTTATGTTTTGGAGGAGGAAAGATAATATTGTCTTATAATCGTGATTTTTACTTTTTATTTACGTTGATATACTGAACATTTGGTTGTAAGATATCCGGAAATAGCGGATGGATTAACAAAATCAATAAATATAAATGGCAGTCATGGTTTGCAGTATGCAATACCAAAGAACTGTATGGAATATATAAATATGTTGAATTCATGTACATATTTATGCAGATCCAATTATGTTGCTGTCTTTGCACTAAACTGGGATGCAGAGACGTAAACTAGTAAGCTATAAAACACTTGGTTTATGCTAATCACTTAGTTCTTCAAAAATTTCGTGAATTTTTTTAAAGAAAAAAACTATCAATATCATACTTGTGTACTTCATATTGAGTGAAATGACGGGTAAAATATCCGACCTTTACTGCAGCGTTCCGCATAAACTGCTTGGCATGCTCTGACCATATTGCTTTACACGTCAGTACAAAGTACACGTCCTTATTCGCTACTGAAGAGAAGTCTTTGACTTCTTCAATGATTTTATCCTTGACGTAACGAATAGAAATAGCAAACACCTCAAGTGCGCTAAAATGACGATTTCGTTGATCGGTAATGTTTCTTTTGCTGTGCATGGGTTGATGATTCTGAAAAAGTCAAAATGATGATTGCAACTGTAATACGAGAGCATTCGCAAAGGCAATTCAACAACGTGTAGCTGAGCACACGTTATTGATGATTCTCTTTCTCGCGCTACAGACTTCACTTTTCCAATCTTAACTAAACGTGCACATTATTATCATAAATTCTTTCTCATTTTGCCAGATCACACCAGAACAACACGCAAAAAGCAAACATGCCCTAATTTGCAATAAAGGTACTTTATTTTAATCGAATCTTAAACAAACTTTTATAGGTGATGTTTTTTAATCATATATGGAGTTGATACCTTTCGTTTGTGAAGAAAATATCAATATTGGATATTTTGTATGATCTATGCGATTTGATTTTTCACCAAATGTTTTCCATTCATGCATGGTTTATAGTGGATAGTCAAATACAAAACATAAATGAACCAAAAGTACTGAAATTAATGCCAATATTTTTTATCAAAAAAAGCGAATCCATATAATGCGAAACAATGACTGTGTTCATCCAATCGTGCGCGGTTTGGCCGTTACCATAAGATTACATGAAGTAAACTGTAAAAAAAAAGCTTGGACAAGAAACAAACGAACGATCGTCTTTTATAAGTAATAAATATGAAAGGAATTAAACTTGTGACAAAGAATTATAAATATATACAAGAGTTATATCTTCTCCGAATAACATTCTGTAAGACCTGTCCTGTTTTTGTGAGCTCTTAAGTTTAGAGATTTGCTTACAAAGTAAACATTTATATTCTAAAAAAAATTATAAGTTGAACCCAAATGTGGATTTTATTGAGAGCAGAAACAGTATTGACTACATAAACACTATCATACCAGATTAACGTTCATTGTTCATCCATCCAACCTCTACCCGAAAAGTACAGTTTTGAAGGTTAATATACTTTTTAGTATGGTATTGCATAAATATGGTATGTTTAACAATGTAGTGTTTCTAAATTTTCCAAAATTGTCGCTTGCTTAACGAGAAATAATAACCGCTTTCCACAGACCAAATGTTGACAGGTAAAACATAACTGGGTGAAAAATAACATCAAAATTTGCTAAGATGATAGTGCAAAGCCATTAGCTGGCTTAAAAAGTATGCATTTGAAAGGATCGTAGTCAATAAAAAGTAAATTCACATTTTTGTATTGTATTATGTTCGGTACAAATCAAGTATATTCAGTTGTGATAATCGTTTGCTTGTTAAATTAGTGTTCTGTTATGTAATTCCAATTAGTTATCTAAGAAAATATGCATAACAAAGTTTGTTCCGCAAATAGGCTTCAATGTATTGCACCATATTTGAAGATGTAAAAGACAACAATTTAATAATTATAAATAAAATCCACATTTTTTTAAGTTCAATAATATGAAGTTCTTACTACACATATAAAATGCCTAACATCGGTCAGGTGACGTAAACATAAGATTATCCGATGGCAATTCGATTTTATATCATATTGTCTCTTACTTTAGGTAACGATAACGTAGACATTCCTGAACATAGTCTGTCTCTCATGTGTGTAACAGTATAACATGAATTGTCAACGATTTTTTTTTTGTTTGTTTTACTTCTTCGTCATCGTTAAAATGTGCTGTAACCCGATATATGTAAATTTGGCACTTTATAGAATTTAAAAAGTGTAACATGACAGGAAAAGTGCTTGAATCAATTTACATAATAAATTCGCCCTATTTATAATTGAGTGTGAATTTAAAGTCTTTTTTCTAATCACCAAACTGTCTAAACATGTCAAAGCGTTTAACATGTAATTGCCATATATACTTCTCAGATGAGCGCTTTAGGGCTTAATGGTCCGTTGTTATTTTTTGTTTTTGTTTGAAAGACAGCAAAACAGGTAGAAGTAACGTTCAGTATTTGTATAATCTATCAACTGTTGTCAGCGCAATAATGCCTATTGATAAGTATATTGATGACGAATGACATTCATCATTTTCTTTTTATTAATCATCGTATGAGAACACGTTTTGTTCTTCATTAAGAGACTATAAGTCATCATTAGCAATACATAAATAAACATATAAATCTCGATATCCTGGGCCTCAAAAAAATGATAGAGCAATTATTTTCCATGGTCAGTAGACCATTACATATACAGCACATTCTAGCGGAAATTCAAAACAAAATTTAACTATTTATTGATCCGTTTTTTTTCAAACCATAATTCCCCAAAATGATCTTTCCCAATGTTGTGTTTCTTCGAAAATCTATCAATCATTGCCCAAACCTTATGACAAAGGTTGAAACAAGTCCTGGCATCAATAAAAAAGAATTAATATTGACTTACATTATGCAGAGTCATCTTGAAATGTTTGAAATAATGCCATTTATTCTCGTCGACATCTTCGTCGTCTGCAAGTTCCGAAAACCTGTTCTCCACCTCGTATCCAAAGGCCTCAAAACCACCGTCGGGCTTAAGTAGTGTTTTAGATGGACAAAGAAATTAAGTTACCAATAAACGATGTCATCAATAATGCAAAAGTTATGACAAAACCCTAGGTTAAAGTTTTAAGACAGACAGACGCACACAATGACGGACAGACAGACAGGCCTAAAACAATATACTCCCTTTTTTAAAAGGGGGCATAAAAACTTAAAGTTTATTGTACATCTGTGAGCGAAATACCACTTATACGGTAAACACATACTAAAAATACAGTTTTGTTTATGAGTAATCATCCTCTTAAATCGAAATTCTAGTTTTGTTATTTTAATTCCGATGTTTAAATGTATATTTGAAGGCATTTAATGACACTCTGTATAAAAAGGGCTAAACGGTGTTAACAAGTTCATTTAAACAGTGAATTTATCAATGAAAACACACTCCTGGGTGTAATGGCTGACGAAATGTTAGGTACTATCTGGAAAGACTGCGACAAAAGGGAAACACATCGTGAAGTATAATTTAATTTTATTTGTAGAGTAGAGTTGCTTTTATTGCAGATAAATGTTGGCATAAATATGAAGAACATAGAACAGAAGTGACATATATCATAGCAAAACCTTTTGAATACTGACATCTATCACAACAAATACAATATTTGTATAAAGGGTAGATACGGGGGGGGGGACAGGAATGTAATTATAATTTTTAAAGAAAAGTCAATACATTGTGCATAGTAAACGCGTGCTACAGAAGCTAATCTAGTAAAATGCAGAACTTATCTATGAGGCAAAACGCTGTGACCAGTAAGGCACGGCAGACAATGTACATATAAAAAACAATTGTTACATTTAGAAGTCAAGAACAACACAACCAAAAACAAACATTTCGGTTAATGGGTGCATTATTTGTAAACAAGTTTCGCAATAGTGTTTCGAAACATAACTAGAAATCAGTGTAAAATGTACTTTAGCAAGCAAACTCTCTTGATAACATAAGTTTGCAAAATATAAGTTATTTTGCCAGGATACGATGCGACGAATGTAAATATTAAAACAGATGACATGGTATTAATTAACAGTATACAACCACTACGGAAAGCACAATGTCAAGATAATCATTCTTTAATGCCACATTTTCAAATATCGACAAATAATACTGTTCATAATAGTTTATGTAATTAAGCTTTATAATAATGTTGCGTATTTGGATTCGTAAACCTTTTATTGGTTTCATTGTTATCTCTTGGTATTGCTGTTTCGACACTTCTCCATATAATATTTACAATATAAATGATTATAACATACTTAATATATAACAATGTATGCATTTTTTAGCATACGTATACATAATTACCAATGCTGTTAGCTTACATGCATACATAAATTATCAAAAACCTCGTCATCCAAAAAATGCCAATTTCGAACAACACGGTTATTATGTACGCGGCTATTATGCATAGTGTAATGCAAGGCTTTATCAATAACATACTACTCTCTGCGATAATACTATTTACAAACAATTAAGTTTTAAACCTTAAAATCAGATTATGATGTAATCATTGACTACGCATATAAGCAAGTTCTGACATTTCATTCTGACGTATGCACCCAAATGTTCAATAGATATGTTTGCTTTAACGATATGCTCATACAATAAAGGATTACATATACATCTTGCCAATCAGTTAACCATACATCAATCTTACTCAAGTTCACTGTTTACTATACTTGCAAAACGTTAATGTTGACTCTTCCATCGTCGTGGGCTCGTCAACTTGTGTTTCGCTTAAGTTAAAAGCAACGCTATGCACTCGCTTTTTGTTGTCCGTGGCAACAGCTCGCATTTCGGTCGCTCCAAAATAAATCTCCAACTTGACGCTGCGGTCTAACCCACCAGATATATCATCAAGTGCGACGGACATTGAGCCCATGTAAAGACAGCCACTTTGGGGCACCGTCTATTATCACCACCGGAAATAGTATACCAGCGAAGCGAAAGTAAACATCACGCAAGAGGTAGTGCTCGTGGAAAGAGTAAGTTGTACCATTTTTATCGCGAACGTTTTCCTAAATTTGTGTGACAAATGAATAGTGGACATATCAAACTTCTATCGTAAGTAGTTAGAGTTCTTTATTAATACATTCGAGTGTTGAAATAGATCAATCATCAGCTACCTGGTACCGAAAGTTCGTTGGGAGATTTTTTTCCTTTTGTCCGAGGAAAGTATACTAATTTTGCCGAATTTTTCAATGGTATGCAAAAAGAATTATACAAACTATCGGTTTTTGCAAGCATCAGCCCAAAAATCTAGTAAGTATGCAAATGTTTGGCTAAAATATAAACTTCGTTGTGTACGGCGAATAGCACCTGTTGTGTACGGCGTATAGCAAAATAAAATTAAATGGTGTACGGCGAATAGTTTTGAGTTTGGTAACCCACATTGCAGAAGAAGGGGACCCCTGAACGGGATTATATTTATCGGTGACATTTCCCCCTATTTGAGATATGTTTGTATCCTAATTGGGTGCAATTCGTCTATTTTGGAACACGTGGAAATGCAGAAACATACCTTAATAAACTGTATTATTGGTATATTTAATTTTCAATTCAGCCCTTTTTAGCTATGTTTTAAAATTTATCAATGGGATAGTTACCTTTTTTGTAAAGCTTATTTAAAAAAAGACATTATATACTAGGACATAAAAGAAATTTAATACGTACGTATATCCTTGTCTTCCATAATTGCGGTATTTAATCTACCAGACGGAAATCTATGGTAGCATATATGAATATAAGTCACGCATGTATGTTACCATAGATTTCCGTCTGGGAGTTAAGATACTACAAAAAGGGGAAGAAATAAACACATGTAAGTGGTGTGTATCTTTGTTTACAGGTATATATATAACACAACTGATATAAGAGAATGCCCGTCCTAGTATTAAAAGGATAATTTCACATTTAGGTTACTTAAGCATTTCAAAATAAGAATTGCACATCGGCTTTGCCTATAATTATGATATAATTGAAATCATTGATCGACATATTGTGTGTGTGTGTGCGTGCGTGCGTGTGCGTGTGTGTGCGCGAGTGTGTGTGTGGGGGCGTGTGTGGGCGTGCGTGCGTACTAGCGTGTGCTTGTGTGTGTGTGTGTTTAAGTCTTGTACCTTTTGAACGTAAGAAAAAAATACGAACGTGCATTAAAGCAAGTTATATCGTTTGATATTAAGGTATATTTGACGATCTTTATAGTCCAACATGTTTACCAATGTTTCAAAATGAATTCATTTGGAAACCTTTGTCGACGCGTTTAAATGCACTATGTAAAAAACGTTTCGAAACCATTAGGCATGTTATTCCTTTTAAAAGTCTCCGCTATCCCAGACACCATTCGCCATTATTATTTTAATCCCTATCACTAAGCCGCGTTTTCACATTCTATATTCCAGAGACAATGTGTTTGACTTAAAGGAAAGGGCAAAAAGGTCTGCCAGGAAAAAGCTTGCAACGATTGCAGAGCCAGACGAAGCGGCACGGGGAGTAGCGCCCATTCGGGGATATTTTAAGTGCGACCAAAGCAAGTTATTGAAATAGAAAAGAATTGTAATGGGAAAACGTTAAGACTTTCTAGACCATACTTAAAATCAGAAAGGCGGCACTTCAACAAATAATCCACACTAGTACAACTTCAGTGCATTCCTGTATTTTACCGATATACCTGTACATACTGACTTGACCTTACGTACTTAAATGCGCATCGTGCTTTGTAATCAATGCCTTTTGCTGTGTATTCAAACTACTAAGAGAAAAACTAGTACAGTTCCAGCTTTGTTATGTCATGATGGTGTTTAGACGATGAACCAATGTGAAACCGACATTGCAACACAGGCATCATTTCGGATCAACGTTCATTATTTACCGGGATGACGGTTTTGAGAGAATTGAATGTTATTTTGAATTAATTTGATAGCCTGTTGACATATTATTCAGTTAATTGAATTTAAAAAAAAATGCATAACTTATTGGCTATGCACATAATATGCTGTAAGATTATATTAACTCATCCATAGAATATTCATAGAAAATATTAATACCTTAAGAATATTAACTCTGAAATGTCAAAAATATTTTAGTGGTTTAAATATTTATGTTTGTCTGGAACAAATAATGTTGTTAGGTAACGCGTCGGCAAAAACTATATCTGATTAATCAGCTCCTACAGGAGCTGTCTAATGAAGATATATTTTGGTTGCAAAGGGCGACTCAAATAGTCACCAGGACTGAATGAGTTAAGTGTATGCGTTTATATTTATGCACTGAAAANATAATACCATTTATAAAAAATATTAGATTTAAACCTAATAATCAGAATATGACCTAATCATTGACTACGCATTTAAGCTAATTCTGACATTTCGATCTGACGTATGCGCCCACATGTTCTATAGATATGTTTGCTTTAACGATACATGTATGCTCATACAATTAAGGTTTAAATATAAATCTTGCCAATCAGTTAACCATACATCAATCTCACTCTAGTTCACTGTCAACTTTACTTGCAAAACGTAAATGTTGGCTCTTCCATCATCATGGGCTCGTCAGCATATGTTAAAACAATATTCAAACTTGTGTTTCGCTTAAGTTAAAAGCAACGCTGTGCACTCGATTTTTGTTGTCCGTGGCAACAGCTCGCATTTCGGTCGCTCCAAAATAAATCTCCAACTTGACGCTGCGGTCTAACCCACCAGATATATCATCAAGTGCGACGGACATTGAGCCCATGTAAAGACAGCCAGGTTCGTCAATGTACTTTGGTGGTTCTCCACTGTTTGTCCTGTAGAATGGAAACTCCATTTCCTTCTGGTCAACGGTTTTGACATAGGAATCAATTACCTTCGTGGGTATATCGCTACGAATCGACTGGTCCTTTTGTGCTATAGGCAAGAAACAGTCCCGGCAAACAGGACCACTATCTGTGCGTTCTAGCTTTGACTTGAGGTGCTTCTTTGAGTCGAATTCTAGACTCCAGTCAAGGCCGTAGGTAAACTTACTCATTCTTGTTTCAACTATTCTTTCATCTCTACCAAAAATGATCGCCCCCTTCATAACTGCTGTGATTGCTTCTTTGGGAAACACCACTCTGTCCTGAAATTCTGTCTTAAATCTATCCCGTAAAATCCGACAATCCGCAAAGCCCCCTACGCAGAATATTGTTTTTATCTGAAAACGTTTCTTGTCAACTAATTCACTCAGGACAGTTTTAACCTTTGATGTAATTGATTCTAGAGTGTCTTTATACAAGTTTTCAAACCCCGATTTTGTTAAACTAATTTTGTTGTTTTTCGGGTTAAACTGTACTGAATCCATAACTGCATGGTGTACCTCTTTCAACGACTGAGTTAAATCGACGTGGTTTTCGGCTTGATGACATTCACGGTAGGATGGTGGAATCATTAAATGAACTTTACTTGAACTACTGTCACCGGGAAATGCTATTTTCTTGAACTCGAATGACCGCATGAATTCAAGGTAGTCTTGCGAGTATTCTTTCCTGAATGTTTCGAAGGTCCCACCTCCTGACAACGCAACGAGTGCCTGTTCGAACTTTAGGTTTATGTTCAGGGCTCCCCATGGTCCTCCGTTCGGAACCATAATCTCCTCGAATGCTCCTCGCCTATTGATCTTGTGAGCTGCAATGTCGACAGTGCCGCCTGCAACATATACATGTTATTAATGATGGGTATATTTAACACGGTCGCATTCTGAGACCATGATATTTACATTTAAAAGTATATGGATACAGAGAGTATTCAATAAGCGTTCTTAAACCCAATGTAATATTTTACATTCAGCAATGGAGACTATCGTTAACGGCACATTTGAAAAAGACTGAGTCGTTAAAACTAAGATTAGGTATATTGAATAATACCTAATTGTAATGTGCAAAGGCATGGAGACCCATTTTACCTCCCATGTCAACGATGAGGTAGCCATCCCCATCTTGCATGCCAAATGACTTCCTGTTGGAAGTACTGAGCTCTGGCAGTGTCACGTTGTGCAAGTAGATGGCGGCACATTCTGGTTCCAGGCCGATACGCAAGTGGTCGTGAGGTATTCCAGCCTAATTTATATTGGAGAAGGAGTGATTCATTTCATGATGAGATCATTAACATATCGTTGCGAGACAAGAACTAGCTGATTGATAAACACAATCATTAAATAAACAGCACATTTGTGGTTTTCGGTGTGCAAATTTCATACACTGTATAGAACATAATATGCACATTTTGAAAAATGATAAATGCAATGCAATTATGTTTCCGTCTTTGAACTGACCAGGTATGAATAGACGTTTACAAGTAAGCTATTAAAATACTTAAATAATTTTTATCAGCTGGCTCTTCACAATAATCATGCATTTGTTTAGAAATAAAGAATAACATCATACTTTTGTAGTCTATATTGAAATAAATGGCATATTAAATATCAGACCTTTACTGCAGCGCTCCGCATAAACTGCTTGGCCTGTTCTGACCATATTGCTGGGCACGTCAGTACAAAGTACACGTCCTTATCCGCGAGTATTCCCTGGTCCTTGACTTCTTGTATGATTTTATCCTTGACGTAACGAATAGAAATAGCGAACACCTCAAGTGCGCTAAAATCACGATTTCGTTGATCGGTAATGGTACTTTTGCTGTGCATGGGTCGAGAATTCTGAAACTGTAAACATGATGATAGTTTTGATCACTTCAATAAAACTTTTCACAGTTTCGTTGGGCAATTGGTATTTTCTGTCTCGCACTATATTTTTACTCCAATCTTAACTAAACTAGCAAAGTATTATAATAAATTCTTTCTCATTCGGTCATATCAGAAAAGAACAATTAACAAGCGCAAATATGCACAATAGTCCAACACAGATACTTCATTTTCCATCGAATCTACAACAACACTTACAGTTTGTCTTTTACAATCAGATATGCAGTCGTTGCCCTTCGTTTGTGAATAAATATACTTATTGGTGATGAATCTGATATGATTTTTCATCCAATCTTCACTAGCCATTTATAGTATATACTTAATGGATTGAAGTCGAATATTAACATAAGTGGACCATAAATACTAGAATTGCTGGCATTTGTCTTTCGAAAAAGCAAATCGCACATTATTCAGGATAAATATTGTTTAATTCAATCTTCACCACAAATGCCAACTGAGTCCGGAACCATAAGAATATAAATAAAGTAAAATTAAATCAAGCTATTGCCAAAAGCACCAGAGTGATAACCTTTTGTTAAAAAAAAAATATATAACAAAAAACACGTGATGCAATTTTCTAAGTATATTCAAGATTTAAATCTTCTCTGGTTATAATTGTCAGAAATGTCAGGGAGTTGCAAACAAAGAAAAAAAAATATGTTTACTGACAAATGGTTCATTAGTTAAACCCAAACATGGAAGTTATTTAGAGCAGAGATTTTATTTCTTACGAAACAATAAACGGTTCTACGCTGACCATAGTTAGAACACAAAAGGGTGAAACATTATATAATCGAAATATCTTGAGATGATATTGCACCACCATCAGTAACGTCGATCAACATTTTAAAAATTCTAGACTCCCAAAAATTATCACATCACAAGGGTAAGGGCAAACATTATCCAAATAATTTTAGACCCATTGCTTTATTATAGACAGTGTCTGAATTAACCGAACGACATCTGCCTCATTCTTTGTAACAACCGGTGTTCCACAAGGCTCTATTTGAGGACCGCTCCTATTTTTTTCTTTTCGTTAGTGACTTCAAACTAAGAATCGGATATGTATGCTGATCATGTGTAAATTTATTCAAAAGGTAAAGACATACCTACATAAAAATTCACTTCAGACAGACTTAATACGTGCACATAATTGTTGTCCAATTCGTTAAATATAGAGATAAATCACTTTATTCAAATTATTTGCATGCGTTGGCAAGCTTAATATATGTGAAGATAACACGATCATTAAACAAGTTGAAACACAAAACCACTTGGAATTCACATTAACAAAGATATAAATTGTACCACTAATGTTGATAATACTTGTTTAAAGTTTGTCTAAAAAGTATCAGTTTTAGTCGCATGCAATACTTTTCAACTCCTTCAATGTAACCTATGTTTTATAATGCGTATGTTACCAATGCATTTGAAAGCAATCGCTTTCTTTTGGGGAAAACACGCTAATATTTCGCATGCATTATAACTAACAAATCTCTCTGCAATTAAACACCTTCATGTATTGACTATCTTATACAACCTGTATAGTAACTCTGCTATGGAAATAAGGGAAAGATCCAGGCAGTACTTTACAAACTTTCCAAATTTATAAATAGGTAACTTTCTACATATTATAAAATATGGTTTGAGTAGTGTAAGTCACACAAGATATTTAAATAATTGAAAATAAATTCTCTTTAATAATTGTTTGTAAACTGCTGATTTGTATTAATGTTGTTTTTGGTTGTCACATACACTTACCCTGTTTTAATATTTTTTTACAGCATACTCATTATTACGTTTATTAACATCTATCAACAATATGTGTTTATAAGTAACTTTATTCTGAGATATTGTTTGAGTTATTGTCGATTCGTCCACCATAGATTATCCGTAGCGTATCATTTAGTCTATATTATTTACTAATATAAATCGCTAGTTTAAATGGGATGTTCTTTATTCTTAACGGTTTCAATGCGGGGAATCACGTGGTCAGAATTGAGAAAAAATGGCCGCCGATGCCTCGCTAAGATGCAGAAATTGAGTCNAAAAGGATCCTGTTCCTTACTTACGAGCCTAACAACGATTCTACGGTATTCTACGGTATAGAGGTTAATATATAAGATAGGTTTTGTATATGTGATTTTATTTAATTGTTGTGATGTTTTATACCTTTATTGGTTTAATTTATAAATGTATGGTTATGATTTGATGATGTTTGAAGGCCTCATTGAACTTAAGAATACCATTGTGTGTATAAACTATCATCTTTTGTCAGCAGAAGTATCAGCCAAATTATCAGTTAATTGATAACGATAGTTATTTTTAATAACCATTGTATAAAACATTCTTTTTTAAATTGTCTTCATTTAAAGTTAAGTTTATAATGATCAATTTACATATAATATATTAATTTCTCTATCTTGGACCGCCAACTTATGGTCCAGCAATGTCTTTCTACATATGACCTCAAACAAATAATAACAGAAATTCAAAACAATATTTAACAATTTATAGATCTGTTTTCCATCGTTAGATTGAGTCACAACGATACTTTACCCCTTTATGAATTTTGTTTTCAAAGTATGATTTTTTCCCTTAAATTGATCTTACGCCATGTTTTTCTTACATTTTCTATACATTATTTCCTATAAGTGCAACGATAGTTTTCCCAAAACATATGGTTGTTCTTGAAACAATTTCTGGCGGTCAAAAAGAATTAATAAATTATGACCTACGCTTTCGTTATGCAGAGTCATCTTGAAATGTTTGAAATAATGCCAATCATTCTCGTTGACATCTTCGTCGTCTGCAAGTTCCGAAAACATGTTCTCCGCATCGTATCCAAAGGCCTCAAAGCCCCCGTCGGGCTAAAGTAGAAGGACGGTCGGCGTTTTCAGGGTGCTAAAATATGTGGTTATCGTCCACAAGCATTTTCGGTTATATAAGCAAATATTGCTAGCACGATCATGTTTTCCTAACTTGATTTCCGCGGTGCTTCATATGGACAACGAACTAATGTTATCGTTGCTTAGCTACAAATAAGCTTACCAAAAAAAATCTTAAACCAGATAATATACTATTTGATACAAAATTATGTAATGCGAACGTTTTATCGTTCAGAAACGACATTTAAAAAAAATCGAACAAACGGAGAACCGTTATTTCAATTCCACGTCTCCATTTATTCTAGTTGAGAATTATATATGTGTCAGAAATGTTTACTTGTGGATATGTTTGTTGGCATATCTGTGTATATGAATAGGTTCCTTTCAGCTCTTGAATTTCATATTTACTTGTGGGTTTGCAGGGTTCATTAAATTCAGAACGATGAAGCTAACATGATGTACAAATACTTTTTACATGCATTTACCTCTGGGCATTTCCTGACGTCCAGGTCAATGTAATCATTCTTTCTTTCGATTTCTGGTACTCATCTTTATATGATATGGCACATCCAGTAAAGGCAGTCCCGAAGTCAATGGCCGCAACCACCACTTTGTCTCCCCATGTTGCAGCCATCATGCACTGTACAAGTCATTAACTTTAAATGAATTATTTTATAAAGGTACAAATGCGACTGAGGAAAATGTAAGTCCGATAAAAGTGTTATTCTGCGGTTTTGTGACACCGATTAAATGCAGTTTTTACTTAATTGTAAGTTGTAAAAACATAATCTAAATGGCAGTAATTGTAATCAACTTTCGTTGTCAGACATTTATTACATAAAACTTGCTTTATTTTTTTTTACAATTAGGTGCGTACAATATTACTTTCTCACAAAGAATGAATGACATGAAATGAAAACCTGTTGACGCTATAATTTTTGGTAACATACACAACATACACAACATACACATGAGCTTGGTCAATGTTCTTCAGTAAAGGTGACAATATGTCTAATAACTGACATCCGTTTTCCTTTTTATTCAATACCTTTACACAAGGAATGATTAGTGAAATGTGATCAACTAAACGCTTATACTATGCCTACATAGATGATTAAATATTACTGACTTATAATTCTAAAATTATGTTTATGAAAACAATTTTGAAAATATCTTGAACTGTTTAGCTCGAACTATTTAATTTGGCCGACATACATAATTATGAATAATTATAGTTTCGGTAGATAACACTTGACCAGTTCTGAATATCAGCTCGCAGTAGATAAATAGTTTCTGTACTCGTTTTCTGTTTTGATTGCTATGTTAGTATATTGGTAGCGTTTCAGTGAAATGTCTGTTATGATAAACAATTAAGGACAATCACGAAATAATTCAAATTGTGTCTATTCAAAGAATTAGCGCAACCCCTTTATTTCGGCGTAGCGGTTTAACGCAAAGTTTGACATGTAGTCTGGTAACATAGATTTAAAGGGGCTTGTTCACGTTTTGGTAAATTGACAAAATTGAAAAACTTTTTTGAGATCTGCAAATTTTGTTGTAATTATGATATTTGCGAGGAAACAGTAATACTGAACATTTACCATGCTCTAAAAAAAACATTATATGCATCTTTTGACGATTTTAAAACCTGAAAATTATATTTAGCGTTACACACGCTAAACAATTGAATAATTTGGAGAGTTCTGTTGTTATCGTTATATTTTGTGACATTACAAGGATTGATAGACTTTTACTCCAAGGATCAGTGGTTTGAGTCCCGGTGTGGATTACTTTTTTTTACTTTCTTTACTTTTTCTTCTTGTTCTATACTTGAGCTATTTAGTTCCGATGTTTAAATTTATTCGTTTAAAGCATTAAATGACAAGCTTCAAAACATGCCAAAATCTGTGAACAAGTCCCTTTAACAAGATCTAAAATGCTCGTTTTTGTGGTACAATATATTCCATTTTAATTTCCCGCAACGATATATATTGGTGCGACACACGAACACTAAATTGGTACATGAACATGTGTTAAATATATTGTTAATAACAAGAGCATTTTGTATCTAGTTAAATCTATGTTAACAGACCACATTTAGCGTTGGAATTTTGGCTATTGCTATAAGGAACACTGATTTTTTATGGGTTAACTTTATTTGATGAAATATTTTACGAAATATTCGTTGGAGTATGAGTTTTAATGGGACTTTAATTTGCTTCATACATGTATGCATATCATTGTGTTTGTGGCATAATTACATACAGTTTTGGTGAAGAAATTGGACTTTAAATATTTTTTAGTGATTTCAGCCATTTGATATTTATGTTCTTCTCGATGAATTAATATATATTTATTTACAATGTTCATTTCAGGGCATTCAACAGTTCTTTTGACGTAATCGTTTAATTTATGTTGGAGTTATTTATAGCATAATGATAAAACAGCTTTTAAGTCATCAATAACTCGCTGAAAAAAATATATCACCGACATCAATGCTTTAAAATAAAGAAACGACATATTAATTTAATAAGTTAATACATTTAATATAAAATGATGATGATAAATATATTGACAGAAATGCACTGAACATATGATTCAATGCATAAGGGCTGCAAAATCAATACAACAATGTCAGGAGTAGTTACAAAGCCGTTTCTCCTAAAATATATCGATGTCGAAAATATATGATGGAATGGGAATTCACCAATGTTTGAAACCGAACAACTGCATTTTGTGTATGTTTTGTTACTATAATTAGACCGGTGTGTGGTCTGTCACGTGATGTAGGTGTGATCGAACGCAGGTTTTTGAGCGGGTTAAAAAAGTGCAAATTTTATCAAAATAACAGTGTTTAAAATTAATGTTTTGATCGGAAACAAATTGGATTGTATGTGCAAATGTGTTNTACCATTGTGTGTATAAACTATCATCTTTTGTCAGCAGAAGTATCAGCCAAATTATCAGTTAATTGATAACGATAGTTATTTTTAATAACCAATGTATAAAAACATCCTTTTTTTAAATTGTCTTCATTTAAAGTTAAGTTTATAATGATCAATTTACATATAATATATTTATTTCTCTATCTTGGACCGCCAACTTATGGTCCAGCAATGTCTTTCTACATATGACCTCAAACAAAAAATAACAGAAATTCAAAACAATATATAACAATTTATAGATCTGTTTTCCATCGTTAGATTGAGTCACAACGATACTCTACCTCTTTATGAATTTTGTTTTCAAATTATGCTTTTTTCCCTTAAATTGATCTTACGCCATGTGTTTCTTACATTTTCTATACATTATTTCCTATAAGTGCAACGATAGTTTTCCCAAAACGTATGGTTGTTCTTGAAACAATTTCTGGCGGTCAAAAAGAATAAATAAATTATGACGTACGCTTTCATTATGCAGAGTCATCTTGAAATGTTTGAAATAATGCCATTCATTCTCGTTGACATCTTCATCGTCTGCAAGTTCCGAAAACCTGTTCTCTGCCTCGTATCCAAAAGCTTCGAAACCCCCGTCGGGCTTCAGTAGAAGGACGGTCGGCGTTTTCTGGGTGCTGAAATATGTGGGTATCGTCCACAAACGTTTCCGATTTAAAAAAAAAGCAAAGATATCTACCACTAATATGTTTTCCAAACTTGACTTCCTCACGGACAACGAACTTAAGTTATCGTTGCTAAGCTACCAATAAACGAACCAAACCAGTTCCCAAACCATACACAGTTCAATTCTTACTTACAGTTGTTAGCGATTTGTCTTTCAGAAACTATATATTAAACATAGTGTTAAAGATGGCTCGTAAATTATTTTCCTTGTTTCCATTTATTGTATGCGATTCCTCTAGTTTACGTGGAATTCCGTTTGTTTCAGACGTGTTTACTTGTGACGATTGCTTGTTGGAACAACTGTTTATATAAATGCGTTGGATTTCGCTTTTAATTGCATATTTTCTTGTGGGTTTGCAGGCGTTTTTTTTTATTAAGAACAATTAAAAGAAACAAATAATTTACAAAATTAATATTCTTTTACACGCAGCTACCTTTGGGCATTTCCAGACGTCCAGTTCAATGTGATTATTTTTTCCTTTGATGTCTTGTAATCAGCTTTATATGATATGGCACATCCAGTAAAGGCAGTCCCAAAGTCAATGGCTGCAACCACCAGTTTGTCTTCCCATGTTGCAGCCATCATGCACTGTAAAAGACATTATTTTTTAATAAATAATTATATTACGGTACAAAGGCGATTAAGGAAAGGTTACGTCAGGTACAATTAGTTTTCAGTGTTTTTGTGACACCGATCGGATGCAGTTTTAACTTAACGTCAAACTCAAAATGTTTGACATGATGTTATTATAAAACAAGTTTTAAGTTTTTAAATTTACTTTATATGACTTGTTCACTTCTTTATATTGTAGTATTTGTTATCAACTTAAGTGTTTAGACTTTTATAATATGAAACTCGTTTTTAATTATTTTTTCAATTTTGTGTGTAAAATATTACTTTATCTCATAGAATGAATGTCATAAAATGAAATCCTCTTGATAATATAATTTTTGGAAAAATACTCATCATGCACATGAGCTGTTCAACGTTCTGCAGTACAGGTGACAATATTACTTTACTGACAACAGTTTTCGTTTTTATTCATATGTCATTTACTGACATCCGTTTTCTTTTTTATTCAAGACCTTTACAGAGGAATGATTAGTAAAATGTGGCAAACTTACCTTTTTATCTTATACTATACCTATATAATGATACAACAGATACTGACTTATCATTGAAACGTTATCTTTTAGAAAACAACGTATGAAAATGCGTTGGCCTATATAGCTCGACAAATTAAATTTTGCCAATATTAATAATTATAGTTACGATAGATAACACTAGTCGCCGTTATGAATATCGGCTCGCTGTATATAAATAGTTTCTATACTCGTGTTTGTTCTGTTTTGATTGCTTTATTAGTACATTGATAGCGTTTCAGTGAGTGATATGGCTGTTATGATAAACAATTGTGGTGAATCACGAAATAATTCAAGTTTTATCTGTTCAAAGAAGCAACGCAATCTCTTTATTTCGGCGTAGTTGTTTAACACAATGTTAGAGGTTTCTCAACATCCCATCACATGTTGTAATAGTTTCACACAAATTGTTCCGTATTAATAAACACTTAATTGTTTATTTGACAGAAATCCCCACAGGACCTGCAACAATTTTTTTTATTAACCCTTGAAAACGAATAAAAAAGGGGGAGGTTTGCATACTAACATGTGGTTGCCTGTCAAAGATTTTCGTCAAGTGACGTTTAAATATACTGAAATAAGAATATAATGAATGAGTTCTTATCCGAAGCTGTTTCTGACGATATGTCAATGAACCTTTACCGGAATCTTAATGACCAATAGCAATTTAATATACTACCAGGCCGCTCCGGGTCAATGAATTTTCGACAATTATATATAGGGCTTTCAATATTTCAATTTTGTTATCTATATCTCTGTAACTGGTGTAAGAAATTAAACAAAGAACTTGACAGAACTTTTAATGATTTTTACTAAATAACTAAATTTCGGTTAAGATTCTTTATTTGTCTTATAGTTGTTGATCTTTGATAAAAAAAAAAACAATTAGAATTTGCTTCATACATGTAAGCATGTCATATTTTTGTGGCATGTTTACATACAGTTTTGGTGTACTAGTGGAACTTCAAATATGTTTAGTGATTTCAGTCATTTTAATAGTGATTTCCTATTTGATGCATTCACACATTACTTAACAAAGTTCATTTTGGGGCCTACATCAGTTTTTCTGACGTAATTGTTTAATTTATGTTTGTATAATTGATAGCAAAAGGATAATACAACTTTAAAGGCATTGATTATTGGATTTTAAATAAGTTATTAAGGGCATCAATGCTTTAAAATAAGGAAATAACTGACTCATTGAAAAACAGTTAATACATTTAATCAAAAGTTGTGATGATAACAATATTTACTGTAATTCACCGATCATGATTAATAGTCAGGTCTGCAAAATCAATATAACAATATCAGTATTAGTTACAAACCAAAAAATATCTCGATGTCAAAAATATATAAGGGAGTGTGAATTCACCGATCTTGGAACCGCTCAACTGCATGTTGTGTATGTTTTGTTACTATAATTAGGCCGATCTATTTACCTTGGTCGAACTGCCGTTGTTCTAGATGAAAACCTGTCAAAAAACAGCTACATACAATTAAAAAACTGAGAAGTAGAATATTGAAATTGACTAATATATGCAGTACATTCATATTATTATTAGTAGTAGTATTATTATAAGTATTATACTTCTATTATTCATTATTTGAAATCGAAAGTAGAAAGCTAAATTTAATATTAGGAAAGGTTTTATTACCTCACATGCTATCAAAATGCATAAACAACTTAATACATTTTGTATAAATTGCAAACGTTTTAACCATCCAATTATGTAAATGTGTATTATACACCTTCGACCGAAGCCTCTATTTCAGATTAGTATTTATATCTTCATCGTTTCTATGAAGTTTGGAAGTAGACTACTATTCACTTCCGGGTTAAAAAAACAGAAAATACTATTCTTATTAGACTGGTACACGGCTCATGTTTGAAAGCTTGTTCTCCTGGCAAAACAAAACACAAAAAAGGCGGACGCAATGGTTTATCTGCAGAAAATTGTACAAACAAAGCAGTAGCAGTAGCAGTAGCGTTAGCAGTAGCAGTAGCAGTTGCAGCAGCAGCAGTAGCAGCAGCAGCAGCAGTAGCAGCAGTAGCAGCAGCAGTAGCAGCTGTAGCAGCAGTAGCAGTAGTAGCAGTAGAAGCAGCAGTAGCAGTAGTAGCAGCAGCAGCAGCAGCAGTAGTAGTAGTAGTAGTAGTAGTAGTAGTAGTAGTAGTAGTAGTAGTAGTAGTAGTAGTAGTAGTAGTAGTAGAAGTTGTCGAAGTAGTAGTAGTAGCAGTAGTAGTAGCAGTAGTAGTAGCAGTAGCAGGTAGCAGTAGCAGGTAGCAGGAGCAGTAGCAGTTAGCAGTAGCAGTTAGCAGGAGCAGTAGAAGTAGTAGTAGTATCAGCAGCAGCAGCAGCAGTAGTAGCAGTAGTAGTAGTAGCAGCAGCAGTAGAAGCAGCAGTTGTTGTAATTTAGAGCATTTTTGTTTTAAATAATTATAGGCTGTCCGTTGAGCGCAGTGATTTGTCACGCGCATTTCACCTATGCGACCTTTGCTCAATCCCCACCCGGCTTAGGTGAGCTTGGTTATTGGCCGCCATACCGGACAGGTGGGGTTTACCCGGGTACTCCTGTTTCCACCCACAGAACAAGACCACACCTTAATTGAATATCTTTCAGTTAAAATCAAAAAGCTGAAATGTGCAGCTTTAATTAAAAATTCGTCACAACTTTCGTGAGTGTAGTAAAGTTAATTAGGTTGGAGTTCTGGGACACACTCTTGTCCTCACATTATGCAGCCTAAGGCGCGAAAAGACCTCATAAATTTCGAAACACACACACATACACATGAATCATCATATCACAAAACATTTCGATTATATGCTTTTTAAGTTGTAATATTATACTGTGTATACTTATATATGTTTTATTCAAGCGTATATTTGATAATAAAGCTTCCTTATAAGGTGTCATCATGTATTTGTTCTACTTTGTAAGTAGTCAGCCTTATAGGAAATGGCACATCCGGTGCAGGCTGTGCCCAAGTCGATTGCAGCTACGATAAGCTTGTCCTTCCAGTTTGCATCCGTTTTACAATTCACATTTGCAGATTCTATGAACTTGTTCTCCCCATTCGGGTGATATCTATATAATATTGATAAACGTTGTTTACTTTGTCAAATACTTTATAAAGATTACAGTGACAATTTTTCCGTATCGAGATATAATACTACTATAATAATTCAACACACCAAAACATTAAACGGACTTACATGTACAACAATGTCTGAGCAATGTACTCAAACAAAATTGAATGTCCGATAAGCGTGAAACCGATAATGATAACATTAATTTTGACCATTTTATCACACATTGATAAACATATTCGTTGATATTTACAAATACATTGTGCGATATTTTAAAAACATTATTCCTGTAATATCAATATATTTTTCAAATATTGTAGAAAAAAAAACATGCTGCAGATAATGTATGTTCAAAAAGGCGTTGTTAACGCTTAAAAGCTAAATATTATTTACATTATAGCAGATTATTGTATAAATGTAGTTAAACAAGTACAATGACGCATAAACTCACGGGGCCATTAAGTCAGTATAACATACAATTAGGTAGAACTACTCTCAATGCTTTGAGACATGTAAAGGTTGTCAGATTTAAGATAAAATTTGTTGAATTATTTTATAACTTTGAATTGGTTCAAGGTGTGTTTAACAATAGTTGTAAAGAAACAATAAGAAAGCCAACTGTTTAAAATGGGCACAGTCTGTATGCCCCTTATTACAATTTACCGGTTTTTAATACGCATGGTTTAATCTAAGTGTCAGTGATTATAAAAAGTTGCTCTCTCTCCTTAAGATAGGTTAAGTGATATTGTTTTTAATTGGCTGGCTGAGGTTTACAACCATGGCTAGACAGTAGTTGAGGTTTTGTGATTGTAAATTTGCAACCTACTTAAGAAACTTAACTTAACAGAACTATTGTTGTTGGAGCAGTAGGCAAATGGTATGATGCGGTGTCTTGAATCGTAGGGTCCCTGGTTCGCAACATATCCGCGGCCTGGAATTTTCTTGATCAAGAAAGGTATCCCACGTTTGCTTCTGACGTTTATCCTTTGACTTTTTAACGTTTTAATAGATTGTATTTTTTATATTCAGAAATAATATAATTGCTTAGTGATGCATACTTCCGGCCAAGACCAAGTGTGTATACATTAATTGAATTAATGGAGGCTGTAAATAACCAAACAAACCTTTCATAATGTTAATTAACAAGGCGTGTGTGAAATATAATTATTTCAAGTGTAACATTATATATTTTGCTGAACTTCGCGTAATTGTAAATGCGTTTCTTGTTATTGATTTACGTATGCGATGTGTGTTTTGTGTCTGTGTACAATGTTTAATTATACTTAAATGTGTGTTTTGTCCACATTATTAACATACAATTTAGGTGTCTGATTAATTGTTATATGTATGAATGCAGTTCTATATTCTTACGGACATAAGCCCAGTGTGCACAAATTTGGAATCGAAATGAAATGAAAGGCACACATAAATAAAAGATTAAAAATGAACTTAACAAGAAAAAGGTCCTTCGCGCTCACTCGATTACTGTCAAAAAAGAAGAGCTAGTGCTACAATGAACGATTTGAAAAAACGTATTTATCTGAGGAATACACAGAGTGAAGCTGGCCTTTACGTATAAATCCTACCTAAGATATAATGTCTATACGACACAAAATATGCATAATCGGTGAACATTAAGCACAAATTGAAGTTTATGTCGCATGGCCAAGCCAATAGTTGAAGGCATATTGGAATGTTTTTTAATTTCATGATCAACAATAGTAGCGGTACTAGTAAAAATAACGGAAATACTTCGTTTGTTGCCTTGCTCCTTATTCCAATAAGAACTAATTCACATTCTTTCTGTCAAATTTAAAATATACTCTAAAACTGTACCATATGGGAAAAAACAGTCAATCGTGAAAATTTTGACAGGATTCATTAATATTTTAAGCATAGCAAATTTATTTGGAATTAGAATTTCTTGACATAATCATACAGTTGACAGAAAATTAGTATTATACAGTTGGTAAATTCGAAGTAGTTTTCATTATGACACATGATAACAATTGTTATTAATGATGAATATTGGTAAATGCTCGTTCTTTTTTAAAGATCCGTATGCCTTGAATTAAATGTGTATGTGTATACGGATAACGACGTAATGACACGTTGAAATAATAAAATGAATAAATAGAAAAGCAAATCCTTGAGCAATACCCCAAACAGGATTGGCCTTTACACCGATGTGTATATCAAACATTTACGTCATGTATTATGCATATAGTAATCCCAATGATACGTATGATTAATTGCCCAATAATATCAACATAATGAACATTTTTCATAATGTCTTTTTTTCCGTCGTAGTTTTTATTTTCAACAACAAGGTTTTAAGAACATAATAAAAACTAAATGTAATACACGAGACATGTGAGGCATTATTCTTGCACTGTTTTAATGCAATCACCACATTCATCTTTTTGTTTGCAATTCTTCCTGGTTTAATAACTAGGTATTAAAATGTTTTCGAGAAACATGTTCATATACATTAAATCACTGAACTCGAACGCGTTTCATTTAAGAAAACAAAAAGACACTTCATAAAAGCACTGCATCATCAAGACTTGACATTAAACAATGTATGTAGATCAGACTTCACTTTCATCTAAATTGAAAGCAACCGTATGTTTCTTTCCTTTATTGTCAGTGGCTTCTGCTCGTAGTTCTGACGCCCCAAAGTAGACTGCCAATGTCACATAGCGATCGAGTCCCCCTGTTGTATCATCCAAACCCACTATCATGGAGCCCACCAAAGAACACTCAGGGTCATCGATGTACAATGGAGCTGCTACATGAGTTGTTCGGTAGAATGGAAACTTCATTTTTTTCTGGGTGGAAGTCTTGACGTAAGACTCAATCTTCATTGTAGCATAGTCGGTTGGGAGTTGTTGATTTTTTTTAGCAATTGTATGAAATATATCCTTACAAACATCGCCGCATTCAGCCTCTTCTTTCCGATTTGGATCATGGACTCTGCTGTCAAAATATACACTCCAGCCCAGCCCATAGGTAAATCTACTAATTCTGTACTCAATAATTGTTTCATCGCGTCCAAAAATCACGGCGCCTTTCATAATAGATGTTATTGCATCGTTAGGGATAATTACCCTATCACCAAAAACGGTCTTCAACCGGTTTCGCATCAGTCTGCAATCCGAAAAACCTCCCACACAAAATATGGCTTTAATTTTAGTTCGTTTGAACTTCTCACATTGTTCCAAACTATGGTTTACTTTATGTATTATATGTTCAATAGTTTCTTCAAATAAGTGTTCAAATGATTCTTTAGGAAATCGGAACATATTGTCTTTATACAAAACTTTATCAAATAATTGGTGTTTGACTTGCTTCAAAGATTCTGTTAACGTTTCGTTATTTTCACGAATGTGACAATCACCGAAAGACGTTGGGAATTTCAAACGAGCTGTTTCTCTCTCATGATTGAACGCAATTTTCCTAAACTCAAAATCTCTCATCAGATCTGTAAAGTCTTTGCAATGCACACTGCGGAATGTTTCAAATGCTGCTCCGCCTGACAGTGCAGCTAAAGCTTGTTCAAATTTGTAATTTATACACATAGAGCCCCATGGCCCTCCGTCCGGAATCATGAGCTCTTCAAAACGTCCTTGCCGATTGATTTTATGTGCCGCTATATCCACAGTGCCGCCTGCAAGTAATTGTTTAGAAATTTCTTTAATTATTTCCGTTAAAATCTCTGCATGGAATTTTAACCAGTGAAACAAAACGTTATAGTAACATGTGGACTCACTTGTTACGACTGTTTACAATCATTTGGTCGATTTAATTTCATTGAATGATAATTAAAATGTAACCAGTATTTTGATTGGTCGGAATATAGCTCATAATTATTTATGAAAATGGACATTGCATTCTAAACAAAATACCAACCATGGGTTTCAACGATGTATGAAAACTTAATATGAGTATATTATATTTTGCATTTATTGATAATTACCTCCCATGTCAACGATCATGTACGCGTCTCCTTCCTTCATATCAAATGTTTCGTTTCCAGAAGCGCTTAGATCCGGTATGGTGACATTGTGTAAAAATATAGCCGCACACTCCGGTTCTAGTCCAATGCGCAAATGATCATTTGCGATGCCAGCCTAGAAATTAGTTACATTCTTAGTGTACATTTATATCGCTTAATAGTTAAATATGTATAACTTATAGCGAGAAAGCATTCTGCCAGAAAGTACACTTCCACACTTTGAAAATCATGGCAAGGTTACACATATTATAAATTGTTGTAATTACCTTTTCAGCCGCCAATCTCATGAATCGTTTCGCTTTGTCAGACCATATTGCGGGACATGTCAATATGAAATACACTTCACTTTCGCTTCTAATATGAAACTTGTCCTCTATTGTCTCCATGATCTTATCTTTGAGGTATTTGATTGATGTACTGAAGACGTGCATGGCATTTATTTCGCGCCCCATCTGATCAGTAACTGTACTTTGTAGACATATTTGAGAGTCTTTCTATGAATTGAAATACATTGAATTATCTTTTATTGTGTCAGGTGTTTTTATCAATTTTAAATTTAAATAAACAGTAAATTTAATCGAGTAATGCGATCAAATATTTAAAATGACATTAGTTCTAGTTCTAGTTCTGTTTATTTGTAATATAGGCCTCCGGCCCCTGACACATATACATATATTACAATCCATGCAAGACAGTGGACGTTATAAAACTGACAAAAAAAATGAAATAATACTTCACAAAGTTCTTACATTTTCGTCGTAAAGTTTCATTTTAAAATATCTGAAATAATGCCAGTCTGCAATGTTTTCGTCAGGGTCTAATGCAATATCTGCAAAATCTTCTTCTGCTACAAACCCAAACGATTTGAAACTCAGATCTTTGTGCAACAAAAGAACTGTTGGTGTCTTCGTATTGCTGAAATTCAGATAACATTGTATCAATTTTGTTAACATCAATGAAAATAAATAAATATGAGTATGGTTTATCTAGATACGTATCGCCCTATGTCATTAAATCCGAGAACATAACATAATTTAACTGCCCCAAAATCAAGTTTAACAAGGGATGTGTTTGTCAGAAACACAATGCCCCCTTTTGAGCGCTTTTGAGCCATATATTTGACCTTTGACCTTGAAGGATGACCTTGACCTTGACCTTTTACCACTCAAAATGTGCAGCTCTATGAGATACACATGCATGCCAAATATCAAGTTGCTATCTTCAATATTGCAAAAGTTATGACCAAGGTTAAAGTTTGTGACAGACAGAGTCATAGACAGAGTCACAGACAGAATGACAGACAGGCCAAAAACAATATACCCCCTCTTCTTCGAAGAAGGGGGCATAAAAACTTGTTTTCCAGAACTTGTCTAGGAAACATAGATATTCAGGTAGTAATATATAAAAATGGATTTTTTTATAATTCAATATTTCACTGAAACAGTATAAAGCATATAGCAAAACTTATATACACTAAAATATTGAATTTAATATTATGTATGTTAGAGTGTATATTTCCACTATAAACAAGTACGTACATTATACACAAAGCTGTACTTATATTGACTGGATAGCTTCTAAAAACGCTACCGGTTTGATTTATATACCGATGATATATGTGTATCTTAGGTTTGGTCTTCAATGGTGGTTATTATATTATAATAATATAAAAAAAAACTATGTAGAATTGTAAATGAACAAGTCTATATTTCTAGACATTCGAATTGTATGTATTCATTCTCATGTCCACTTTTATTAGTATTCATAGTAAAAAGATATGTCCCAAACCTTAAGCTTCCCCCACTATGCCAATACGGTGTTATCATGTTTTCTTTCTTCTTTAGGTAGTCAGCCTTATAGGAAATGGCACATCCGGTGCAGGCTGTGCCGAAGTCGATTGCAGCTACGATAACCTTCTCCTTCCAGTCTGTATCCATTTTACAATTCACAATTGCAGATTCTATAAACTTTTACTCCATATTCCGTTGTTTCGTTTGTCAAATAACGCATTCAGATTAAACTGACAATGTTACCGTATCGAGATGACCTATTTTTAAAACACCGTTATAATGCATGCTATCAGTTATGGTTAAATATGCAAGGCGGTAGGGTCAGGTGACATTCTACGAATTTAACATGCAACCTGCTATAGGTTTGTTGAGAAAATAAAAACATTTCATTTGATCCGTTGTAAAGACTTTTTAAGTTATAAATACACAAATGTAGAATTTCAGCTTACCGTTTAAAAATAACCATTTAACATTTTAAACAAAATTAGTGTATTTTTTCAGCATATATAATGAATTAGGCTTAAACTATTAAACCAAAAGTTCGTATATCTGATAAATCCAGTGTGTACCGCCAAACACATTCCGTATCGCTCGTCAGTGCACAACATAACTTTAACGAATATATCATTGTCTAAACGAATGTTTGATAATAACATATTTAAAATACATCAAAACAAACAAAAGCTTAGATTTAATAAGATATGATAATTCATTTATTCGAATGAAAACTTTACTGACTTGCGCAATCTACTGAAACAAACATGAATTACCGATTAGCTGAAACCGACAGAGATAAAAATGATTGTGACCATTTTATCACACCCATTTATGCCTAGCGTCTAGAAAACAGGCCTTGGCAAACAGCGTAGACCCAGATGAGACGCCGCAGAAGAAATATTCTAAATATAGAAATAAATATACCAGCCATCGCTAATTTTGGAAATAAATTGATCCAATTTAGAAGGATGGGAGAGTCCACTAGGCATAAATCGGTAAATTAAATTAATGTTTTCGTTAATAAACGTGCTCGTTGACATTTACAAAGACGCTGTACGATTTGTAAAAACAGCAAAAAAAAATCCAGCTATGTCAATATATTTTTCAAATATTGTTAAAATACATGCTGCCTTCATTGTTTGTTCCTAAAGGTGTTTGTAAGGACAAACAGTCACATATCATTTATATGAATTGATAGCGGTGTACTGTATCAACGTATTTCAAATTGCTGTAGTGTCATCAGCTAGGTCTTGAAAGGTTAGGACTGTTATATCTTCAATGCTTCTTTTACGCGAAAAATACATGAACCGCGTAATGCTAAAATAGGTATTATGCCATATGCGCCCAACGTAACTCCAGACAAGCCTGCGCACTCGCACAGTATGATTAGGAGCTACCCTGTCTGGTTATAAAACACGCAAGGTGTCGTGGTTTCATTGGCGGACAGGTTAGCTCCTGATCAGACTGCACGGATGCGCAGGCTGGAGCTACGCTGGCTTCATATGGGGTAATCCCATTTTCGCATGACGCGGCTCATATTTGATGCATGATCCGATCGGATTTAATGCTCTTGCCAACTTGATGGCTTGTATGGTAACTGAAAACGGAAAACTAACATTCAATTCTTGGCTGATATTCACAAAACCCTCGATGAAACTCCAGTTTATTTGAATAATGAAGATATGTCAAATTGTAAATGTGAAATATACGGAATACCGTTTGGGCAATGGTGGTTACACATTAAAATTCGGAGGGCGACAATGCGATAGTGCGTTAGTACGATGGCGACAATGCGATAGTACGATTGCGACAATGCGATAGTACGATGGCGACAATGCGACCACGCGATAGTACGATGGCTACAATGCGATAGTCATCGTACTGTCGTCATCGTATTATCGCATTGTCGCCATCGTACTATCACACTGTCGCCATCGTTCTATCGCATTGTCGCCATGGTACTATCGCAATCGTTCTATCGCACTATCGCATTGTCGCCCTCTGGATTTTAATGTGTAACCACGATGGCCCTAACGGTATTCCGTAGAAATCCACCTTTTTTTTTCTTTTTAAAGATTGATGCAATATGAAAAACCACGTTCAAGCTTCAAATGTTAATTGAACCCAGTATATTACAGTAAAACAACCTTTCGTTTGTTAACATAGCTTTCGCTGAAATTCGTGTATTCATAAATGCGTTTTTTTTTTCATTTACATTTACCGTGTGTGCGATGTACATTAAGGTCCTTAAAATGTTTAAGTACACTGTAATGCGTCTGTTGTCCACACCATTAACGTGCAACTCACGTGTTTGATTTATTGTAATATATATGAGTAATGTTCTGTATGCTCATGGACATAAGTAGAATGTACAACAATTCGGAATCGAAATGAAAGGTATACATAAATCATGGATTCAAAATGAGCTTAATAAGAAAGAGGACCATCAATGTCCTAAGCGCCCTCCGAGTAATGGCAACAAAAAAGGCCAAGTACTTCTATGACCGATTTGAAAAATAAGTTATCGGGGAAATACACGACCACCGGAAAAAACTTTGCGAAACCGAAATCGCAAATGTAAGTAACTTTTTCCTTTAAGATATGCGTATTTTAGATAGAAGTATGCGAACATGTTTATTTATTGATGATTTTTATATGATATAGTTATTTATTTCATTAAAATTGTTTTGTTCAAAACGAAACAAATCCCATGGAAAAGTTAACTTTGCAAATTTATTTCATTGTGAAAAAAACGCATTTTAGCAACAATAATCAAATATTGATCAAAATTAAGACTTTTATCGAAAACGTCATCTCAAAGAGGCAAATCTTAAAGGTAAGGGGAACTAAAGTTTGCGAAAATTCGGTTTTGCAAAGTTTTTCCGGTGGCCGTTAATACACAGAGTGCAGTCTGGCATTTATAATTGAATCCTGACTAAGATATAATGGCCATACGACACAAAATATCCAGAATTTGTGAACATTGAGCACAAAATGAAGTTTCTGTCGCATAAGCAAACCAATCGTTGAAGGCATATCGAAATGTATTTTCACAACAACGGACAACATCTCTGATAATTTGGTCCGATCGTTTTAAAATTAAACCTCATAGAGCATTCAGAGTATAGTTTGGTTTTGTACCGGTGTTTAATTTCAAAATGTGTTTAAAAATATGTAGGCAAATTCACCATTTTATTGGTAGAAAACGTTTTTGATATGTCATGCCAAACGATTTTTTTTTGTATACCTAAAATAACAACTGAAGGTTGCTATACATATAAAACACTAAACGCATCAATATAAAAAACACTATGTACATCTTACTTTGAATAAATAATTAAATATAAATGAGATTGGTAATAAAATTTGTCTTAAAATTATATAAAAAATGCTTGTGCACATGAATACCGAGACGTTTCTGCAATCAAAATAAAAGCAACAACAGACAAATTCATATTACAAACAAACATGCATAGAGCTAGCCCAAACATGAACACTATAAACTTTAAACCAGGAAATAACGTTATCATCGTTTACTAGTATGGTTTCGTGGAAACGAATCGATTCGATTCCGCATTTTAAATCACTGGTTTGTGTACGAATTGATTCTGTTGTTAAGATATAGTTCACGATCAACTATGATGGCACGACTTTTCATAAAAAACTTAAATACATCGCATGTGTCCTTGCTCAATTTCAATTTAAACTAGTTCTCATTCTTTCTGTCAAATTTTAAATATACTCTTAAACAGTACAGGATGGGTAAAACCAATCAGTCATGAAACCTTCGACATGATTTACTAGCGTTTTAAGCAAACCAAATGGATTTCAAATACTAATTGTTTGACATAATAATACAGTTGACAGAAAATGAGTACTCTAGAATTGGATAATTTGTAGTAGTTTTTATTATGAAACTTCATAACAATTGTAATGGATAAATTGTATTGACAATATCAGTTAATTTTAGACTCGCAATAATGCTGCACAATAATAACAATATTATAAAAACATTCATTATGTCGTTCTATCCGTCAACAGTAAACGTCTTAGATTCTTCCTTTAAAAACTATCTTTAAAACAAGATTTTAAGAACATTATAAGGACAAAATTTATTGAAGACAATATGTAAGACATTTTTGATGCATGGTTTTATTGCAATCCGCACGTTGATTTGTTTTATTTGGAAATAATTCATAATTAATAATGTGTGGAATGTTTGGTCTCAATCATTATATTGTTTTTGCAGTAACAATTTCATAACCACAAAATTAATTAACTCCAACCTGTTTCGTATTCAATCCTTATAGACACTCAAAAAGAACTGCATCATCAAGACTACATGAAATAAAATATGTAGTTTAGACTTCACCTTCATCTAAATTGAAAGTAACCGTATGTTTCTTTCCTTTATTGTCAGTGGCTTCTGCTCGTAGTTCTGACGCCCCAAAGTAGACTTCCAATGTCACATAGCGATCAAGTCCTCCAGTGGTATCATCCAAACCCACTATCATAGAGCCCATCAGAGAACACCCAGGGTCATCGATGTACAATGGAGCTGCTTCCTGGGTCGTTCTGTAGAATGGGAACTCCATTCTATCCTGGGTGGCTGTCTTCACGTAGGACTCTATCTTCTTCGTAGCGTAGTCGGTTGGTATTAATTGATCTTTTTCGGCAATGGTATAGAAGATATCCTTGCAGACATCACCACTTTCAGTTTCTTCTTTCCTTTTAGAGTCATGGATTTTGCTGTCAAAATCAACGCTCCAGTCCAGTCCATACGTAAATCTACTTATCCTGGACTCGATTATATTTTCATCGCGTCCAAACATGACGGCACCCTTCATTATAGATGTTATCGCCTCACTTGGAGCAATCACCCTGTCACCGAAAATGTCCCTAAACCTATCTCGTAGCAGTTTGCAATCAGCAAAACCTCCAACACAAAATATCGTCTTAATGTCGTGTTGTTTCACTTTTTCCAAATATTCCAAAATAATTCGAACCTTATTTATTATTAGACCAATGGTTTCTTCATATAAACTTGCAAACGAGTCATTCGGAAAAGAGATAACGTTATTTTTTGGTTGGAAAGAACCATGTGAAAATAATGGATGCTCAACTTCCTTCATTGAATCAATCAAGCTGTCTCTATTTTCATGCTGGTGACATTGAAGATATGTCATTGGTAACTTCATTGTTACTTTCGACCTGGTACCCGGAAACGCTATTTTTTTCAGCTCAAACGCTCTCATCAGTTGAGTGTAATCGTGCATGTTCTCCCTGCGAAACGTTTCAAGTGCACGTGCACCTGACAATGATGCAAGAGCCTGCTCGAATTTAAAATTGATTTTAATGGATCCCCAGGGTCCACCATCAGGAATAAGTATCTCTTCAAATCGCCCGAATCCGTTAATCTTATGAGCCGCAATATCAACGGTACCTCCTGCAAAATACATTTACAAACAAACTTCAAGCATGTGTTAAATGCTTTGCTCTGATAATACAGCCAATAAAATTTTCAGCTAATTCTGCATTGAAAGTATTATCTTTTTATGCTTCATAATTTATCTTTAAACTTTTAATATGGAGGAAACACGTACCGCCTAAATCAACTATCAGGTATGCGTCTCCGTCGGACATGGAGAAAGATTGTTTTTTGGACGCACTTAGATCTGGTAGTGTGACATTGTGCAGATAGATGGCAGCACATTCGGGTTCCAGCCCTATTCGTAAATGATCGTTTGCAATGCCAGCCTATTTGAAATATAATTTACTTCTTCAAAATGTTACTGAGTAATAACAATAATAAACAATATTTAAATTGAAATGTGTTGTGTAATTATAAAATTGAAGTTTTGTGTTTCTGAATAGCTACTAAGGAAATATTTGATTAGTTTTAATCTAAACCATGTATTGAGTTAATTGTTATATGTAGTGTAAGTTGGATATTGGTTATTTAAATTAGACCAAAACATCGAAGGACAATTATCCGTAAAACCTTTTCTGCTGCTACTCGCATGAATCGTTTAGCATTATCTGACCATATAGCAGGACATGTAAGAACGAAGTAAACATCGTCGTCTCTCAAAACTCCTATCTTCGCCTTTAATTCGTCCATTATTCTGTCTCTAATGAACTTTATGGAAACGCTGAAGACATGAAGTGCATCAATTTCGCGACCATTCTGATCGGTCACTTTACTTGTTGTTCTTATCTTTGAGTCTTTCTGAAATTCAGTAAGTTGTACCATTTTCATAGTCTTTATCTTTGAATCAAGAGGCTTGTAACAGAAACAGAATTCCATATTAATGCGAAACCAATTATGAGACGAATCATTGTAATTAGGATTCTTAATTTCAACAGATTTACTGAATCCATAGTATAACAATTGAACAGGGTTTTTTGTACACGATAAAAAGATACTTAATTCGCATAGATGTTTTTTCAATAAAGTGACTAACATTTTCGTTGTATAGTTTCATTTTAAAATATTTGAAATAATGCCAGTCGTCAGTATCATCAGATTCCTCTGTGAGTTCTGCAAAGGTCTCTTCTGCCTCATAACCGAATGCTTCGAAGCTGAGATCTTTCTTCAACAACAGAATCGTCGGTGTTTTTGTTGACCTTTGTGTTAATGAAAATAATGACATCTTTTTTATTTATTTATTTTTAATCTACGTTTAATTAAGAATTTCAAGTCACGGGAGCATTATTCACTTTTTCAGATATTTTATAACTGAGTATTATGACTAAGAAAATATATATGTTTACCAAAAAAAAAATATATACATTTGTCCTGAATTTATATTATTAATCGAAAATGTGTGTTTTCATAATCCTAGATATATATTTCTTTATCATAAAATATTCTTACTGGTCAGATACTCCTGACTTCCAATGAATTGTCAGTATTTTTTCTCGGTACGTCTTGTAATCAGCAAGCATGGAAAATGCACATCCTGTAAACGTTGTCCCAAAGTCTATAGAGGCCACGATGAGCTTGCTTTCCCAGTTTGAATCCATAGTGAAGTCTGGTATGATGTCTTCGTCAGTAGCAAGTGTTTATTTCTTATCTGCATGTTCTCCAGAGTTATTTCAAATGATATATGCAGATAATCTATTACTTTCTTTAATAATAAGTATTTATTCCATATTTATATTGTCTTGATAAAGAAGATCTAAGTGCGTTTGTTGTTGTTTTTTTCGATAATAAAGATATTGGTACCAAGGGGCAAGATTCTTTGTACATGAAAAACTTACAACGTATAATGAGAAAAGCTTAGTCTTATTTTTTATTTTTATTTAAAGGGGCCGTCCAACAGATTTTTGCATGTATTGAAGCTTGTCATTTAATGCTTTAAATGCTTTATATTGATAAATTTCAACATTTGAACTAAAAAATCCCCAGTAAAAAAAAAACAAGAATACAATTTAAAAAAAGGAAAAAAAGTAACCCTCAACAGGGCTCGAACCACTGACCCCTGGATTCCTGGAGTCCTGGAGTAAAAAGCTACCGGTCTAGACCACTCGACCATCCACGCTCATGTGTGTAGAGGATGTATTTTTTAGCTATATAAGCAATCCTCGTAGTTTCCCAAAATATCGTTTCGCGTCGATACGATGCTTTATCTGTTGGACGGCCCCTTTAAGAATAACACACAATTTAAAATTTACGAGTACGCAGTACGTCATAAAAAGAAACAACAATAATAGCAAAAACTATAAATCCGAACCAAAACTGAAGCAATTAAAAATAGGAAAAAAAATGTAAATTGTGTCAAGTATTTATATTCGTATATACTGCATTCGCTTTGAATGAATAGAATGAAAAGTAAAAATGCAACACCTACTAATGATATAAATACATGCATTTAATATTGATAAGCTACCTATGTAAATCGAAAGTAAACATATTCTGACCAAAGTACAGAGCGACTTCATGTATATAAGGATAAAACGACATAAAATTTTAAAATAAATTATTAACACGTTAATTGTGTATAAGTAAGCATACATATGACTTACCAGTAGTTGAATCTATACGTTTATTTTAATTAAGTCTGCCATTCTTACTCCGGTAAGTTCGTACATAAAAATACACCGAGCGGTTAAATTGTACCTTAATTTAGGTTAGATATTACCTCCAATAGATCAATTGATTGTCATTCGCGATATATCGACTATCTCCGGAACCTCCGTAAGATATGTTTATGCAATTTATGCAATAAATCGTCTGCTGTTCCAGAGTGTTCATTGTTTTGTTAACAATCGGGATTGTACGAGCATGACCACTGATTGGTAATCAGAAGCACTAGTTAAAGTTACGTACATATACGTGTGTTTTTGTCGCTAAATCGATTTTTTCTGACTTAAGCATTAAAACTTCGGCAAGTAATAACACCTAAACTGTTAAAGTGGACCCAACACGAAACACCGGCATTTCAAGAAAATGCTTCAATTTATCCATAAAATTACTTGTCGAGAGAATAAAATAACTTGAATAAGACATGTCATGCATCCTGACAAGAATGAGAACCTAGGTTCTCAGAATGAAAACCTAGGTTCTCATGAGAACTATGGTTCCCAAATGAAAGCTTGGGTTCTCATGAAAACCTAGGTTATCAGAGAGAACGACGCGAAAAGCTGTCGAGAACCTAGGTTCTTGTGAAAACCTTGGATATCAAACGAGAACTTAAGTTCTCAGAATGAAAACCTAAGTTCTCATGAAAACCTAGTTTCTCATGAGAACCTAAGTTCTATGTGTCTATGAGAACCTAGGTTCTCATGAAAAACCTAGTTTCTCATGAGAACCTAGGTTCTCATGAGAAACCTAGTTTCTTGGGATAATGCGTCGAACCGCTTGCCATAATTAACCTCCAGTTGTCTCCCATTGCTTAGTACACGCTGGTGGCATATGTGTAGAATGATAAGAAATAGACGTGAAACAGTGAATGTTACTCCCCAAGAACATTTTGTGAACAATGTTCAGACAATGCTTAGTAATATTCAACGAAACTTGTTCATATGTACGACGTTTTCCGTGCATTGGTGTTCTTGAGGAATGAAATAAGTAAAGTAATTGGTCGACATTGGTCTGAACACGTTAATAAAAAATTAAACTGTTTATGAAATACATCTTTAATTGTAAATATTATTTTTAGACTAAAAAATGAAACAAATTCAGATCAATCGTTACATAATTCATTGTTACAGCATTAAATGAGTTTCAGATATTCAGTTCCCTTGTTCGGGCCTCAAACGACTGTACGGTACAGTTTTCTATTTAAAGTATGTCTGTGATATAGTAAGCAATCATTATGGTATAAATAGAAGGTTTATCTCTATTGATAATGTGTAATAATGTCTTATTCAATCGTAAGATATCGGCCCACACAGCAAGAAAAACTTATGCACTAAATACTTTGCAAACATATTTCAATAATTTGAGATATCTGCAAAAATAAAGTCCTTAACGGCGTGTTTCCATTCTGTCCAGCCCGTGTGTAATCATATGTGAACCCCATTGATCCTGCGCCCTGAATAATATGTGTCCCGTATTCCAAACGAGCAAGTTTACGCAGACCGACGCGTAATTCTGGAAACCTAGGTTCTCATGAGAACCTAGGTTCTCATGAGAACCTATGGTTCCCAAATGAAAACCACGGATTTAGTATTAAAGACGCGTAATTCTGAAAACCTAGGTTCTCATGAAAACCTATGGTTCCCAAATGAAAACCACGGATATGGCAAGCAGTTCGACGCATAATCCCAAGAAACTAGGTTTTTCATGAGAACCTAGGTTCTCATTCTGAGAACCTAGGTTCTCATGAGAACCTAGGTTTTCAAATGAGAACCTAGGTTCTCATGAGAAACTATGTTTCTAATTGAGAACCTAGGTTCTCATGAAAACCTAGGTTCTCATTTGAAAACTTGGGTTTTCTAAGCCATGTGAAATCTTCAAGCGATAACATAGGTTCTCATTGTGAGAACCTGGGTTTTCATTCTGAGAACCTAGGTTCTCATGAAAAACCTAGTTTCTTGGGATTATGCGTCGAACCGCTTGCCATATGCATGGACTGTTAATGTAATAGTTTTCTAAACGTGTTCGAGAGGTCTCCTGATATTGTACAGACATACCTAGGGTTCGAGAAGCAGCGTAACTGATCATATCGGTTGTCTTGTATATGCTGTAAAAAGTGACATTACAATTAAACAAATCCGATTATTCTTGTTAAGGTTAATGATGTATATTGACGAAATATTTTCAAAGTTGTTTTGGTTGTTGATATGGTTGTGTTATTTAACTGCGTTTACATTGCATACCTGTATATCAAATAACATCGTAGTAAATATAGCAAATATATATCAATCGTCGTCATATTAGTTTTAAAATAACTTAAATGTCGCTTCCATACATTTTTATGTTAAATGTGACGTTTAGCTCGACAACATTGACCTGACACGTAAACTCATAACTTCATTATTTATCATAAATTATACGCTTGAAACAATTCATATATTTCAGATCACTCTGTGAAAAGGGGGTTTAATTCATGTGCGTATAGAGTCGTCTCAGATAAGCCCGTGCAGTCCGCACAGGCTAATCAGGGACGACACTTTCCACCGAAACTAGATTTTTGCTAAGAAGAGACTTTCTTTAAACGAAACATATCATACAAGCGAACACGATATGCACATACATTAAACCCCCTTTTCTCATTTGCATTCGGTTTGGTTCGAGCACGGTTTGCACGAGTTTAACGAGGCCATAATAGTGTAATTAGTGAGGAACGCTTCAATCGATTCAAATCTCGGTTAGTACGGAAACAAACATATTCGCCTATCGGTATTTTAATATATTCATGTATAAAGGTCAGTTCCCGGTAAATATCGGCTTACTATATGTATACATGTTTACAATATGGTTCTGTCCGAAATTATGTAAATCATTAGGTAGAATAGTAGAAATGTATTCATTTGTTGAATATAGCTAAACAACAAGGGTGCATGTATAAAAATAAACCATAGCATTGATTAAAAAAAAAATGTAATTGATATACCATCTCGACATTCGTAACATTCTTATTTCTACCAAATTGAATATAAAAACTAGTGCTTTTATCTTCGACTGTTCGTATGTATGTAAACATATTTTTAATTGTTGTATTGTCGTGAGTTTGGTCTTGAGAGTTTTGGAGTTTTTTTATACTTTTTAATTTTTCTTTTGCGTTTCACTTGAGGGAGATATATGAGCCGCGTCATGCGAAAATGGCTCTTATGCCATACAAAAGCAGTAAATTCCGTGGAGGGTCATAAACCCCAGGGATGTATCCTTTCAGATCTGGCTATTTAACATTCGAAAAAAAATCGTATTGCAATTAACGTATTTCGACTGGCCTGAACGTCGAGAATGATCTTAATGGGTTCTTTGCCCCCTGAAACCTAGGTATAGGCACCAAATTCATCAAATTTGATTGGATATTTACATAGTTATGATCATTAATAGGTCTTGGTGGCCATTTTGGCNTTTGTTCTGATGATATCTTAGCCAATTCAAAAATAAAAATGAACCGAAAAAATAAATATTTATGTTTCATAAAGTACTTTCATTATTTTGAACTCCTTCTTGTCAAAATTGTTTAGTTTCTTATGGTCTCAGGTGAGCGCTTTAGGGCCCATGGCCCTCTTGAATTATTAGACAACGAAAACGAAACTGTGCAAATGCAAATTAGAAAGCTAATAAACTAGATTCAACCATTAAAATATCCGGATCCATTTTTTTGTTTAAGATCCGTACATGCGAATCTTAAATGGTTCCGATTTTCTTTCTAATATTTCTGGTACCCTTATAGGCGTAACAGCCTTACTGAAGTTACAATTTGCGATAATAAAAGTACCAATGGCAACGAGTTCAACTGCTGAAGATATGTGCATGCATACACAGTTTTAATTCAAGATGAAGTTTGACAATTATTTTTATAATAAGAAATTATGTTCAGCGAGCTTATTAGTGCTGTAGTAAAGATGTACATGCTGTCAAAATGTCATAATAAGTTTTTTTGTAACTAACGAGCTACGCTAAGGTACTCTTCGTACATCAGCTCAGATTAATACTTTACACATGTAAACGAATATTCAAATGTATGCACATCGACTGTTTCTTAAAACTTTGAACTAAAGATAATGCACACACTTAGACATGCATTATAGGATGCATGTTTCGCAGAATAGACTTAAAATGATCTGTCTTCATTAGAGAATATAATGATTTATTCATTTGGTATTACAGTTAAAATAGTCCGTGTCATTGTCTTTAATTATAGCATACTGAAATGGTATAAGGTTGGTCATAAATAAAAACACTCGTATCACATCATCTACGTTGAACTAAAACTTCCAATCTTCTTCTTTCTTTTTGACTCGGTTTGTACTTGACGAAGCGCATTTGCATTTATTACCGCACATAGTATGAAGTTGACCAAATGTTATTCGAATTACTACTACGCATACATCACAAACGATATTGCACTTACACTCACGCATACATTTGTGACAAATTAATGCAAGTATGCGATTGCTTGACTCGAACGCTCCTTCCTGTCTTTTCAATGGCTTATCATTTCGTCAGTCAACTCTAGTCGTTAGAGAAACAACATATTCGACATTTGGACACATCACTTTGAACAATTTAGTGATACGAGAAATGAAATGAAAAGGTTACAAACAAACTGTGAAATCCTTTGGTTAAAACTCGAAATATTTGGAGCTCAACCACTTTACTTAGGATCATACTACAGACCCCACGAACAAGATGAAAAAAGTATCATTGAATTAGGTAAATCATTATAATTGGTTAACAAACTTAAAGGCAAAGTGTCGCTTACTGGGGACTTTAATTTTCCGAAACTATCCTGGGACAGCCAAGGTATTCCCACAGCTAAACCTGGCTGCTCCCTTCCTAAACCATATGAAGAGTTTTTATCACTTATTAATGATTTTTCTCTCCAACAAATGGTCAGTTTCCCAACAAGATTAACCAATACTTTAGATCTATTCTTTACTTCAAACCCCTCCCTCATTAAATCTGTAAAGTCAGTAGCCGGTATCTCTGATCACGACATCGTCCAAATAACCTCTGATATCAAACCCCGACTAAATAAACAGAAGCCCCGTACTGTACACTTATTCCGTAAAGCCAATTGGGTCAACTTCCAACAGTTCATAGTTCCTAGGTCCCCTACTATGTTCACTGATTATCAATCTAAGTCCATTGAAGAGCTATGGTCAGAATTTTAGGATCTTCTCCAAGAGGGATCAAACCTCTTTATTCCCTCAAAGAGGTTGGGATCTAAACCCTCTCTTCCCTGGATCACCCAATGTATCAAAAAACTAATAAGAAAAAGAAATAAATTGTACATAAAACAGAAAACTGGCAGTCCCAAGGTCAAACAACAGTACAACAACTTCAGAAATCAGGTTTAAAATGAAATAAATCAGGCCCACTCCAGCTACATCGAATATGTAATTGAAACTCAGTCCGGTGATCCTGACCCCCCCCCCAAATAGGTCAAAATTTCTCCCGTAAGAAGCTCTTCTCCACCATCAAAAATGCTAAACAGGATACCCAAGGTATTGCCCCTCTATTGGAAAACGATAAATTTATCACTGATAGTACCGACCAAGCAAACGTCCTCAATCGCCAGTTCCAGTCCGTCTTCACTCCAATGAATCCTCTAAAATTATGTCAACTTTATTTAATCAAACCCTGTTAAGCAACACCCAAAAGCCAAAATATCCCAAAATGCATGAATTGTCTTACGTGTAAGAGGTGTCCAAAAGCTTTTGTTCAACCTACAGACTGGCAAAGCTTGCGGCCCTGCCAATATCAAGCTTATAGTTTAAAAAAATCTTAA
>VMBQ01001030.1:134149-150979 GCA_007657795.1 Dreissena rostriformis | reverse complement strand
CCCCCCCCCCCCAAATTGTTTTTTTTTTGCTCGCCGAAAATGCTTTACGCTAATTGTTTTCGTTTCCGCTTTTTATCCTCTCCGGTTATTTGCATCATTTAATTGAATACTCTTCACCGCGGTAGCAAGGACAACACATTATGCGCCTGCGCAAATCGTATCTGTCACCATGTACACATCATGTAACTTGTTGTTATGTTTCAACGTGATTGCAATTTTATTTTAATAAATTGTTATCAAGAGTTGATGAAAATGAATTGATTTATCGAATTAGTGCTTTTGATGGCAACTTTCATTCTGCATTATTCATTTTATTGTAAAATTTTACCGTGTTTACGTCGTGTATTGCGCTTAACTGCACCTTGAATCACACTAATCCGCAGCTTCTCCATGGCAATGCCTGCCCGAATAGGTGACTATGCTACGTGTCAAAATCTAAGGCAGGGGAAAACACACCAACCTCATGTGAAGGTCCTCATGACGTAATAGAATTCTCGCCGAAATTTGCCATCTATGCGAATGAACAGTTTGACGTCATTAGAGGAAGTCGCTTGCTGTCAAAGCAATACAATTGGCTTCCTTTATCTAGCGATCAACATGCTAAACCAATCGTATAACAACACGTGCATAGCACCGCCTTTTCACGGAGAACGAAGGTGGAATTAACGGTTAAGTGCACAACTCAATGTGCTTCAGTGTACACTAATCACTATACATGTATGCCATGTAAAACCCGTGTTTTAATAAGAGCGCGAAATTGTTTATGTCGCATGGAAAGCGTGCGTGTTGCACAGACCATATGTGACTAATTTTAGACTTGCAACTCAGTACATGTAGTATTTAAGAATGAAAAATTTACATCGGAATCAATGCACACAATGAAAAAGTATTAACTCATTGAAACTATAGAAAATAAACGTCAAGTTACGACGAATAAACTAAATTAAAGTCATGTACACACAAGCAATTTGGTGCTCTTTTCTAACACGAAAAACACGTGGCTTGTATCTAGTAACGGAAGTAGTAATGTTTAATTTGACGTTAATAGATCTAGTGTATTTCGGAAAGGCTTTCGAACTTCACAATTTACGATGTGAAAAAAAATGTATACATGTCCCGGAAAATTGCAAAAGTCCCGGAAAATTTAGCTCAATTTCCCGGAATTGGTCTTAAAATGTATGGCATGTATGATTTTGGATGATGTATATATGAATAATTACTTAAAAGGAGTGTGAAAGGAATGTTAAAATAACATGTTTAATCCATTTTGATTAAAGTAGAGAAGACTTAGAGCTTTATTTGATAATTACCTTTGGTATATGTCAGAAAAAAAATGAAAAAAAAAACCTACCTACCTACCCACCCAAATTTACCTGGGTTGGGTTATCGGCCAAATCACTGGCTAGATCATTTTAAGATGTAGCTCCTTGTAATGAAGTAAGACATTTAGCCTGAAACCTGGTATTCTAAAAAAGGAATAATCATTTTCGTCTATTTTTATCTTTTTATAATGAAAAACCTTAATTTTAACGGTAGTCACAACAAAAATATCACCTCTGCCCGTCATTTTTATTAATCAACACATCAGGTATTTCCATGGTAAAAGGATAACACTAAAATAAAATCAAACATGAATAAACACACATCTGAATATCATCAATATCAACTATCAATTAAGTTTAAATAAATAGAATTTATGACACAAAATTAAATAAATATTACTGATATTGTTAAGCACTGACTGTCATTTTTTTCCCCCTATTTTTAATCAATTTAACTATAACTAAAAATTCCAATATTGTAATGGTGTGACCACAAAATAATCACGATAAATAGGTGGTACAAAATATTCAAAGAAAGGCAGAGTTGCAAACCTGATTCACTGAAGCACACTGCTACAAGTGGCTAAAAAAATGACACTATTAAGCCAAGAGAAATTGACCTCTAAATCATGATTAATCACCTAAAAACATTTAAATAATATTTTTTTTTAGTTTATCAATGCTATGTCAATTTATACATATTTTTTTGAAATATGCACATGTAGATAAGTATTCCCAATTATGTTGGAATCAATGCTATTTTTTCAATTTAACCTGTACCAATACCATTTCCAAAGTGGTGAGGAAAAACACTAGTAATTTTTGGATGAAAATTATAAACTTTTGTTTATGTTTTTACCCAATTATAATTTTATTTTTGACAAATTTTCACAAATATGTGACTTGAAACACATTTGTAAAATTTTCGTTTAAAAAAATAACAACAAAATACAGGTATGTGTTATTTGATGACATTTATCACAACACCAGTCTATAGTAAACAGGTCCTACTTTCATGTTGAAAACCTGAATTAGCAAATAATTTTAGTTCCTAAAAATTGAAGACATCAAATGGTGTACAGTTCAAGAGCATGATTGAGTGTACTTATTAAAATCCCAGATCATTGGGAGATCAAAGGATAATGGGTATTTACTCATTAACAGAAAATTTATATGAATATCAATATTCACATACACATGTAGATTAAAGATTTACAAATACTGAATAAATGGTTATTCATGTACCCCCAAACTACTCCTATCATTATCCTTGTTAAACATATACTGTAAAGTCATTATTAATTGTGGAACAACAACTGTGGTTGATTTTGTGGGTTGATGATGATGACCGATCCACAAATTTAACACAAATACATGACCAACGCGAATTGTTTTTTTTCACAAGTCAAAAATCCTAGAATTAACGCTTCAACAAAAAGGTCTTTTTTTGAAAAACAATGAAACTTTATGCCTAATAATATTAATGAATTTTCTGTAAAATGCTTCTTGGCTGGTCAGGGTCAATGCTTTATGCACATGTTTTAATCCTGGGCTTTTCAATGAGACGCTAATTTTTTTAAGTTAAAAAGCATATATTGATTCCAGCTTCATCTCCGAATTAATGACATCAGCAGTAATGAAAGAAGAAAAATGGCAGCTTGTTTCAAGATATTGCAATTTTGCAAAATACTTGAGCATACAGGCATTATTCTAAAACTGATTACATTATTTATTTAATCATTAACGTTTTGGAAGTCCACTAATTGATATTATAAACACAAAACAAGCTGCTGTTTTTGTTTCTTTCAGACTGCTTAATAACTCATTGACGCTCTGCATGAATTATGGACCCTGTTGACAATGAGGAACATATGGGGATGAACCGTGAGCGTATGGACCCAGTTGACAATACAGAACGTATGAAAATGATCCGTGAGTGTGTGGCAGCGTGTGACCCGGTAGGAGTGAAGAAACTCATCTTGGAAGACAAACTAAGGGATGAGTCTCTGAACTGGGAGCTCCTCTCCCTCCTGGGACCTGCTGTCAACGAGGAGAACTTCAACATCTGCCCGGGCTTTGTGGATGTCTGTGAGCGATGCATGAAGTACCTCGTTACTGTTGGCAATCCGGATGAGCTCGTATATGCACTTCTGGAACAGGCGGACTCTTTTGATGATCACGTGCGCTTCCAGACGTTCTTAGGTCTCACAAAGATTTGTATTTTGAAATCGCCCTCAAAGCTGCTGTTTCTGCTGGAGCTGAGTCTGGTGACGTTCTCAGACTGTGTCGCCAAGCTGGAGATTGAGGGAGGTGAGACAGAGGAGGAGGTTAGGGCAGCTGAGATTGACCCAGTCACAGAGACGGCTGAAAGGGCTGTGGCTGCCTACCTGGACTTCATGGCTACCTTTGTTGAGCTGGCAGGGAAAGCTGAAGTCATCACAGAGACTGATCAGAAACAAGGGACTAAGATTCTTGTGAAATTTCTGCTTAAAGTGCTGGAGCATCCTTTATCTCTTCTTGATTTGGGTGTCAGTGAAAACCATATAGGAATGACAGTGAAGTCTACTGCAAGAATATTGGCTGAGAAAGTCATGGCGCTATTGAAAAAGCTCAACAAAGACCTGTTTTGTCTATTAAAAGACTCAGTAAGTCATAATGAGAAGTTGTCTCTAAAGCTGAAGTTACGGCGGGGTGACCCTGGTCTTGGTGATGAACTGGACAAGCTGTCAGATCTGGGCTTGAGCTGTATGGCATACCTGCTATTGGCTGAAGATGTGGCGGAATTCTCACTTCCCACACTGATGCCTTGGAACGGGGTGTTTGAGCTCTGTTTGTCATTTGTGTCCTTGATGGTGTCCAACAAGGTAACAGCAGTCAGAAGGAAAGGTGTTCATTTGTTTTCTATATTGTTACAGAAACTAGTTGGTCATGTGCTGATTCCCTATGAGGATTTGGATAGACCTGAATACTACAGAATACTAGGATCTTTATTTGATATCATGATACATTGTTCAGCCAAAGATTTAAGACAGAAATGTGTATGCCTTGTTGCACCATTTATCAATTTATTTGATGCTAAAGCTAGATACCAGATGTTTATTAAAATGTTTGGAACGTTGACACATTCCGGAGCCGTTGGATTCTGTGTTCAGTTGTTCAAAGATCAGGTAGACAAGAGTTTTAATCTTCAGGACCAGAGGCTCAAAGGTGCTTTATCAAAATACTTCTCAGGTCTCAACCTGAAGAGGATATTTCTGTTGATTACAAAACTTGAGGACAAAGCTGCCACAGATCTAGTAGAGCACTCGGACCGGATCATATCCGTGTTGAACCTGATACGCTACCTGGCATTGAGAGACCCCCCACAGGCCAATCTGTCAGGTTTCTGGGACTTCATCCCAGCTGTAGAGAAAGACTTTCTAAAGGTGTTATACGAAGGCCTGGATCTCACCAAGGGACACTACCGAATGGAGTTGTCTGCCCTGCAGGAGGGGAACCAGTCGAGGGCGGCCAGTGAGGAGATGGTGGACACGTGCGTGAGTGTGGCGGGGTTCACGCTGCCGCCTATGGCGCGTGGCCAGAAGATGGCCATCCTGCAGCAGGCATTGAGAACCCTGGACATGGTCACCAGTCTGGTGGTCCGAGTGGAGGAAATTCTCGATCAACAGCGCAAACTGATGACATCACAGCAGAAGTGACCTTTACACTTACAGTTGTCAACTTTTCCACATTCATCCATATAAGCCTTGTTTTGGGAAAACTGGGATTAAATCATGTACTTAAAGTGTTGTCCAAGACTAGCCTGTTTGGACTGCATCATTTTTCTTTGTCTACATGAGTAATGTGTTTTTGTATGAAAAATATGTCATGAAAGATTTTAAACCTTACAAAATGTATGTATTTTATTTTAAATTGCATCAGTTACAACAACTCAAAATTGAGAATGATTACCCCAATTAAGCAGGTCAAATGACGTAATTTCAAATTATTTTTGCAAATTAATTGCACATGTTTGTTGTATTACTCGTTTTTTCTGCTTGAAAAGCATGCACAAATAATGCTGAAATGTACAACATTACGTAAGTGGTTCCATTGCAAAATAAAAATGTTGTAACACAGAGAACATTTTGTTCTTTACTTCTGTATATAATTTTCATAGCAGCTTTAGCTCATAACTTAAGATAATTTATGAACGCATCATACACTGTTTTTCAAAAGTTGACACTTTGAGTAAATCATTTGTGCGCCCGATGGGTTTCAGTTTCACACGATGTGATTAAAATTATCCATGGTTCATGTCTAGTTAAACAGAAGTGGATATGTGAACCACTGTCAATGAAGACCCTAATCCAATGTTTTTTACAATAAACAAGCTGTCTTGATTGATCATTCTGCATGCATTTTGCCATATCAACATTTTCTTTTGTAAAAAAAAAAACACTTTTCAAAATTGACATTCAAAGAATTTAAGGCAGCGTTAATATGTCTGTGATTGAAATTGCGCGACATTTGTTCCCCGCAAATTTAGGTAATTCCTGATACGTTACTTTAACTTGGGGTACTAACAGCTGATTGTGTGATTATTTTGATCGGATGGACCGTAAAACAGATATTTTTTTTATTTAAAAGTTATCAAAATTTTTATAAATTACTTTATAATACCATTGGTATAACTCATATATAGTTTATGAAACTATCATAAGCAATAGCACTCTTAATTGAATCAATTACAATTGGATATGCTAGAGAGAAATGATTTAAGCATGATAACATTTTGTTTGAATCAATATCATTTGTCAAGTTAATGAGAGTGAATTATCATTTTTAGTGACTAAAGTGTGTAGAAACATAGGGTAAAAAATGAAAGCCTGAAAGAAACTTGTGACCGATAGCAACCAGATGGCACACACATTTGTTCCCTGGCCCTTGAAGCATCTCAAATTGGCCAAGAGCTGTTTGTGTTCTATAGATCCAATCCGAGTGAACGTTTGCTTATGGAGTTATATATATGTTGTTCACCTGGTGATCAATTCCATAATACTGCACTGCAATTAATAACGAAGTTTAGCATGTTTCTAAAGCAACCACTTATTGATATGTTATAAGCCATTACTGGGACTTGTTTAACGAATCTCTCATTTTTTTTCTGTATTAAATGCTTTAAATTCTTAAATGTGAACACCAGTTTAAAGAGCTGTATAATATAAGAAATTAGAAAAAGAAAAACTTGATCTCATCCTGGAGTATATGTCAAAAGTGTTATTGTGCGCCCTAATGTTCTGTTTTCTTTTATTTGTTAAATCTGTTCCAAAAAGTTGAAAAGATGTCATGTCAACAATCTTCGAACAAGTCCTTATAATCACATTCAAATCTATTTCTACTTTTTAACATCTTACTATATTTTCACACACAAACACAGTAGCCAGAAAAGAACCCATATACTCTGAGATCTACTCTATACTTGTAAATAACATGAAAAGGTTGTTCAACAGTCTTTTGAAAAACAGTCATAATTATTATTGAAACATTTGAGTTAATGGGCAGTGGGGTTGGGGAGATTTTTGTCTGGAGAGTTATTATAGTGTCTTTTCCTGTATAAGACACTAGTTTTCTAGCATGTTTGGATTTTCAAATCACTCTGAAGAATTGATAAGCATGCTGAGACAGCATGTCATACCTAAGGACCAGGTCCAAGGTCCATGGTCACAGTTCAAGGTCAAATGTAAAGGAAAAGAAATCATGACGATGATTTGTATGGAGCACAACTTTCTAGCATGGATTGATTTTCAAATAGCTTGACTAGCCAAGTGACAGGCATTATGTGATAAAGAGTCATGTGCAAGAGTCCGGCCCTTAGGTCAAGAACAAAATTCTGGGTCAAGGTTGAAACATAGTTTGAATCTCGCTATTTTCAAATAACATGTCAAGCAAAGTTACATGTACAATCAAATAGAGCTTTAGTGGCACACGCAAAAACCAAGTTCTTAGGTTGTAGGTCCTAGGTTGTAGGTTAAAGCTCACAATTCAAAGTTTAATTATTTCTTTTTTATTCAGAATTTGTCCATGACCTCAGAAAAGACTTCAAACTGAAGTCTTTGTAACACTTTTGTACCTTTAATTATGCCCCCCTTCTAAGAAGAGGGGGTATATTGTTTTGCTGGATGAAGGTCGGTCGGCTGGTCAGTGTGTCTGTTGGTAGACCAGTTTGTTTCCGATCAATAACTTTTGAATGGATTGACCTATAAGCTTAATACTTCACATGTGCATTGGCTTTAGACAGTAGATGACCCCTTTATAAATTGGGGTCACTAGGTCAAAGGTCACTGTCACAATAAGTGTGAAAATCGTTTCTGATCAATAACTCGTCAATGAAGTAACCGCTTGGCTTGATACTTCACATGTGCATTGGCCTTGGACAGTAAATGACCCCTATTGAGATTGGGGTCACTAGGTCAAAGGTCAAGGTCACTGTCACAATAAGTATGAAAATCGTTTGCGATCAATTACTCATCAACCAATTGACCGATGGACTTGATACTTCACATGTGCATAGGCCTTGGACAGTAGATGATCCCTATTGAAATTGGTTTCACAAGGTCAAAGTCCCTGTCACAATAAGTTTGAAAATTGTTTCTGATCAATAACTTGTCAACCAATTGACCGATAGACTTGATACTTCACATGTGCATTGGACTTGGACAGTAGATGACCCCTTTGGAAATTGGGGTCACTAGGTCAAAGGTCAAGGTCACTGTCACAATAAGTGTGAAAATCAAGGCCCTGTTTTGGGAGCATATGTCTCCGATCACGGAACTCTTGTTTCATTTAACTTTATTTTATATTTTACAAATATAGATTATCATACAGTTCCATTCCCATTGTACTTGAATTTCAAAATCAGAGTCCCCAGGGCATGTGAATGTTTTGATATTTGTCAGGAACTGCACTTTGCCATTATTGCCATTATGCAAAGTTGAAAGTCTATCAAATCTTTAAATAAAAACATTCTGATATGCCAAAATTCACATAATACTTAAGAAAAATGGAGAACGTCTGTGTTTATGAAAGTCTCAAGCACTTTTATCATCAACATTTACCAGAATTTGCTTTTAAAAATGGAAGTTACGATGATATGGGATTATTGGGAAAGTGTTAGAGATGTGAAAAGTCTTAAGTATGCAGTAAACAAAGGAATCAAGTTTATACGGCTGTATTGGGGAATTGATCAGGTCGACATTATACGTACCTACGCGGGAAAGTGCTAAATCAAAGTAAAACTTTATCGTTATCAATCAATTTATAGCTGGTTTTATCAAAGAGTCCTAACGCACTAAAAACATCATTTGACACAATTAATGTCAAGAAAAATCTAAATATGGAGGGGGCTACCCTCCCAAACCCACCCACAATGTTCCCGGGGCATCTGAGAAAACATGTTGAAAGCACTGAGTATAACTGAGAAATGAAATGGTATGACTGAGCCATGAAATGGTAGGACTGAGCCATGAAATGGTAGGACTGAGCCATGAAATGGTAGGACTGAGTCATGAACTTGTATGACTGAGTCATGAAATGGTATGACTGTGTCATGAAATGGTAGGACTGAGCCATGAAATGGTATGACTGAGTCATGAAATGGTAGAACTGAGAACTTAAATGGTATGACTGAGCCATGAAATGGTAAGACTGAGCCATGAAATGGTATGACTGAGTCATGAACTGGTAGGACTGATCCATGAAATGGTAGGACTGAGCCATGCAGTGGTATGACTGGGCCATGAAGTGGTATGACTGAGCCATGAACACACTGAGTCATGAACTGGTAGGACTGAGCCATGAAATGGTAGGACTGAGCCATGAAGTGGTATCACTGAGCCATGAACTTGTATGACTGAGCCATGAACACACTGAGTCATGAACTGGTAGGACTGAGTCATGAAATGGTAGGACTGAGCCATGAAATGGTAGGACTGAGTCATGAACTTGTATGACTGAGCCATGAAATGGTATGACTGAGTCATGAACTTGTATGACACAGTCATGAAATGGTAGGACTGAGCCATGAAATGGTATGGCTGAGTCATGAACTTGTATGACTGAGAAATGAAAAGGTATGACTAAGCCATGAAATGGTAGGACTGAGCCATGAAATTGTATGACTGAGTCATGAACTTGTATGACTGAGCCATGAAATGGTATGACTGAGGCTCACTGAGCCATGAAATGGTAGGACTGAGCCATGAAATGGTATGACTGAGTCATGAAGTGGTAAGACTGAGTCATAAATGGTATGACTGAGCCATGAAATGGTAGGACTGAGCCATGCAATTGTAGAACTGAGCCATGAAATGGTATGACTGAGCCATGAAATGGTATGACTGAGTCATGAAATGGTATGACTGCGCCATGAAATGGTATGGCTGAACCATGAAATGGTAGGACTGAGCCATGAAATGGTATGATTGAGCCATGAAATGGTATGACTGAGCCATGAAATGATACGACTGAGCCATGAAATGGTATGACTGAGCAATGAAATGGTATGACTGAGCCATAAAATGGTATGACTGAGTCATGAAATGGTATGACTGAGCCATGAAATGGTATGACTGAGTCATAAAATGGTATGACTGAGCCATGACATGGTATGACGGAGCCATAAAATGGTATGACTGACCCATGAAATGGTATGACTGAGCCATAAAATGGTATGACTGAGTCATGAAATAGTTTGACTGAGCCATGTTATGTTATGATTGAGCCTTGAAATGGTATGACTGAGAAATGAACTGGTATGACTGAGCAATGAACTGGTATGACTGAGTCATGAAATGGTATGTCTGAGCCATGAAATGGTATGTCTGAGCCATGAAATGGTATGATTGAGCCATGAAATGGTATGACTGCAGACAGCATTTTAACCTGCTGAACTATTCTTTTTTGTAAAAGTTTGTAAACTATGGTTATAGTTAATACAGTTCCAGATTATACTGACAATTCTGATGCAATTTAAACATAAAAAAGGACCAAAAAACAAAAACAATTTTTTTTTTTTCCCACAGCACACATTTTATAAGCCCGTTTTAAAAAACAGAGCGTATTATTATAACACCTTCGGCAAAGAACAACTACTGCAGGTGTCTGTACAGGATGTCTTGTGTTTCAGTGGAGGGTCACCTGCGGACATGCTGCAATGTACGACCCATGTGCCAGAAAGCTGAAAGCCAAGCTGGGTAAGTTGCATACCATATTCGGTGATAGTTCAGCTTTCACATATGTTCCAAGTTGCTCATTAGTCTCCTGCCATTGTTTAATTGGAGGAAACTAAAGGTTTGCCGTCCATGTTTCCGATTGTCCATCCGTCTGTATGTCCATCTGTCCTTTTCCATCAGTTAGTCCATCTTCAAAACTGGATCCTGTTATAACTCTGAAACGTTAAAGATACTCAAGACATGTAAGGGTAATGCACAACATTTTTTTGTTGCCAGAAATTAATGGTCAAGTCACTGCTACAAAAAAACTTGATAGTGTAATAAATAGTATACACATTTGGTTTGCCGTTTTTGTAAACCCATTTGAAATATTTGATGTATTATGTGAACTTAATGGATCAGCTTGGTTTGTGCCGTCAGAGCCCAGATTAGACTGCAGTCCGCACAGGCTACACAGGAAAAACATTTTCCGCCCAAACTTGATTTTCGCTAAGAAGAGACTTTGTTTTAACGAAAAAAGCGGAAAGTGTCGTCCCTGATTAGCATGGCGGACTGCACTGGCTAATCTGGGATGACACTTAACCCACATTCATTAAACCCAGTTTTCCCAGAATGAGACTCAGTTGGGCTTTCCAAAATCTAGCACATTCCAGAGTATAAGAGTCTATAGTGTATGTCTTGCAGGGGCTCTGAGGGTGGTGACCATGTGAGAGATGGAGAGGAGACCGAGTATGATACCAGACTGCGTATCCTTCGGTCCTCCATGGCGTTCGTACATCAGCACGGCTGGACAGTGGACACCCTCGCTGCAGGTACTCTGTCATACCATCTAAGTAAAAGGTACTTTCCCAATTGAGAAAAAAACTAAAAAAAAATCCCAATTTTGCCGTCTGAAAATTCCCAAAAGAAAGGACAGTTTCATCAATTTCATTCCAAAAGTGCATTATCTGCAAGTGAACAAATAAAATGAGCACTGAAACTTCACATTTCAAGCCAAAATGCATGTAAATGAATATTTAAATTGGTTTGTGCGATGTATACCAAGCAATTAAAAAGACCCATAATTCCCATTCGGAAGATTTCACAACGCACATTTTCCCAATTTCAGTGTTTTTTTTCGCTTATTTTTCCCAATTGGTTCGGTACAGGTACTTTTCCCAATTGAGCAAAAAAAAAATGCATCTCTGCAGGTACACTGTCATACACCATGATAAACCATAGTGCCCCAGGAGCTGCAGATTTATGCCATTTGATTTATTACAAAATGACCCTATTGTAAACAGTGTTCGGTCCTAATGTCCAACCTTTTTCAGCCAATTAACTACTGGCTGGATAGTGCTTTAACTTTCACAGTTGAATGACCTTAATGTGTTGATGATCCCAAATCTAGGAAGTTTTGCTGCTACGAGTTTTGTCAGAATAATGGCCCATTGTCTGTTATTTCACTATGGAATATAAAGTCCCACAATTGTTGTGTTTTAACTACACTTTAACTAGAGGGTGAATCTCGCTTTAACTTTCAGTTTAATGACTGCAATCAGTATATGATGATCAAAAAGAAAGGAATATTGACTGCAACCAGGTTTGGCAAAAATATGGCCCTTTTTCTTTTTGCCACTTAAGAATATATAGTTGATTTGTCTATGTCTAAACATGTGTTCGGGCATCAGTTTTAAGTGTACAGCTTGCATAGTGAATATTTAATACTTAAACATGTAGTAACTAAATACTAATGTGTTTGTATGTTGATTTTGTAAGTGAGAACATTATTCTGCCCAAAGTTGGTGAAAGAAAAGCATTTTCAATAACGCTGACCTTTTTGACAGAGAAATGATCTATCAATGTGATGTTACAAAGGATAATAGTATGGTGTTATATTAAAATTATTTACTGCCCTGTATGCACATGAACAAAGAATGAATACTACATGAATTAAACCTGCATACCGGGCCATCTACCTCAGTCTGTAGAGCGCTAGACTACAAACAGAGTTTTAAGGCTTCAATTCCCTTGCCATTTTCACATAACTCATGATTTTATTAGCTCGGCTGTTTTCGAAGAAAACCTGAGGTATTGTCATAGCCAGCTCGTCCTTCCACGTCATTGTCCGAAAACTTTAACATGGGCCATAACTTTTGCAATATTGAAGGTAGCAACTTGATATTTGGCATGCATGTGTATCTCATGGAGCTGCTCATTTTGAGTGGTGAAAGGTCAAGGTCATCTTTCAAGGTCAAAGGTAAAAAAAAATAATCCAGCCGAGCGTTGGCACCCGCTATGTGGTGCTCTTGTTTCTATGGCCATATTTCCCCTACCTATGATTTAAGTAGTTTTAAGTTGCTGGCATAAATAAGTACACAAAATACTAGTAAACCAATTAACCCAGGAAATGTGTGAGTAGGTAAAATGACTGCCAATAAACATGCTGTTGAAAATTGCCACAGAATCCAAACATCAGACAATTAATCCCTGCCCCCTCCCAAAATTATTTGTGTGTAATATATCCAGCCCCCACAATCTGTGTGTCATCAATCCCCACCCCACAATCTGTGTGTAATCAATCTTCGCCCCCACAATCTGTGTGTAATCAATCTTTGCCCCCACAATCTGTGTGTAATCCATCTTCGCCCCCACAATCTGTGTGTAATCAATCTTTGCCCCACAATCTGTGTGTAACAATCTTCGCCCCCACAATCTGTGTGTCATCAATTTTTGCCCCACAATCTGTGTGTCAACAATCTTTGCCCCACAATCTGTGTGTCATCAATCTTCGCCCCCACAATCTGTGTGAAGTCATCAATGCCTGTTTAGGTGCAGAGGTGGAGGGTCTACCAGGCGTTGCCCACGGTCTGTTCCCACGGGGAGGGGTGGAGCTGATCTACCACTTTTACACGGACTGCAACAAGCGCCTAGCACTCCAGCTGGCTGAGAGGGTGGCAAGTGAGAAGGAGGCCGAGCAGACCAACACACCTGGGTACTCATGTGGGCCTTGATTATATCATAACCTTGCACTGTAATCCATGAGCCTCTGAGAAANCTGTCGGTCGGTCCGTCGGTCCGTCGGTCGGTCCGTATTGGTTGTCCGCTCTCTAACTCAAGTTGTTTTCATCTGATCTTCACCAAACTTGGTCAGAAGTTGTATTTAGATGATGTCTAGGTCAGGTTCGAATATGGGTCATGCCGGGTCAAAAACTAGGTCACCGGGTCACTTAGTGCGTTTGAAACATTCAGCATGTTGTCCGCTCTCTAATTCAAGTAGTGTTCATCCAATCTTCAACAAACTTGGTCAGAAGTTGTATCTAGATGATGTCTAGGTCAAGTTCGAATATGGGTCATGCCGGGTCAAAAACTAGGTCCCTGAGTCACTTAGTGCGTTTTTTAACATTCAGCATGATGTCTGCTTTATAATTTAAGTAGTTTTCATCCGATGTTCACCAAACTTGGTCAGAAGTTTTATCTAGATGATCTTAAGGCCAAGTTGGAACATGGGCCTTGCCGGTCAAAAACTAGGTCATGGGGTCCCTTAGTGCGTTTTAAACATTGAGCATGGTGTCCCCTGTTTTTTGTGATGACAACATGCAAAATATTCTGTGTCAATGTGGCATGTGGGGGTATTCGTCACGTCTGTGACAAAGCTCTAGTTTAAATCTGGGTCATGTGAGGTCAAAATCTAGGTCACTATGTCAAATTAAAGAAAAAGCTTGTTAACACTCTAGAATACACATATATTGACCAATCTTGATTGGTCAGAATGTTTGTCCTAACAATATCTTGGTCTGCATTAAAACTGTGTCAGGCGGTATCAAAGACCAGATCATAAGGTCAAAGTAACTTGCAACAATCTAGATACCACAATATTTGCCAAAATTCATTAAAAATTTCTCAGAATATGTTGTGTAATGATATTATACCCCCACAAATGAAGTTTAGGGGGGTATAAAGGAGTGAACTTGTCTGTCTGTCTGTCTGTCGGTCGGTCCGTATTAAGTGTCCGCTCTCTAATTCAAGTTGTTTTCATCCGATCTTCACCAAACTTGGTGAGAAGTTGTATCTAGATGATGTCAAGGTCAAGTTTGAATATGGGTCATGCTGGGTCAAAAACTAGGTCACGGGGTCACTTAGTGTGTTTTAAACATTCAGCATTGTGTCCGCTATCTTATTCAAGTAGTTTTCATCCAATCTTCACCAAACTTGGTCAGAAGTTTTATCTAGATGATGTCTAGGCCAAGTTTGAACACGGGAAATGCCGGGCCAAAAACTTGGTCACGGGGTCACTTAGTGCGTTTTTTAACATTCAGCATGGTGTCCGCTCTCTAATTCAAGTAGTTTTCATCCAATCTTCACCAAACTTGGTCAGAAGTTTTATATAGATGATCTCTAGGCCATGTTTGAACATGGGCCAAGCTGGGCCAAAAACTAGGTCACGGAGTCACTTAATGCGTTTTACACATTCAGTATGGTGTCCGCTCTCTATTTCAAGTACTTATCATCTGCTCTCCACCAAACTTGGTCAGAAGTTTTATATTAAGGATCTCTAGGCCATGTTCGAACATGGGCCATGCCGGGCCAAAAACTAGGTCACGGGGTCACTTATTGCGTTTTACACATTCAGCATGGTGTTCCCTTTTTCAAGTACTTTTCATCCGCTCTTCATGTGGGGATGTTCGTCACGTCTGTGACAAAGCTCTAGTTTGGTAAAGTTCTACAATTGTTCTTGAAACATCACATAAGCTGATCAAAACAGTTCAGGCCTTTGAGTCTCAGGTGAGCGCCCTATGTGCTTTGGCCTTCTTGTTTAAGTCATCCAATGAGTGATAAACAAGTCTGTCAAACAAATATAAACCTAAATGATCTGCAGTCTGCAAAAATGGGGCTTAATGCATGTTTGTAAAGTGTCATCCCAGATTAGCCTGTGCAGTCGCATGTTCCCACTACGCGCATGCATCAATTTTGGTGTATTTAACAATGTTGTAATACACCTAACACATGCAGTGTAGTGACATTATTTTGTGTATTTACCTAAATGGATGTTAAGTTTAGTTTTCTGAGCCATATTCTTTAGTTTACTTTTGACAGGAAGACACAGATATGTGAAATTGAGGGTTGAAACAAATACCAGGAAAGTGTTGAATACATGTAAGATTATTTGCTAGCCATGAAAACTTGGACCTTTCAACATGGTTTAGGTTTAGTTTTCTAAGCCTCTCTAAATAAACGTATCTGTATTCAACAAAAACCTAGTATTCTCTATATGCTTACTCCAAATAGTAAATTATTGCATGATGTTTTTAGTTACAAGAACATAATTTAATACCATGGTCTTGATAAAATGCATGTATCATCAATTTATTCAATGGTAAAAGAAATAAACATTTTAGCATGAGTGGCTAAAAGCACTTGTCATTTTTATTGTGGAAAAATCAAGAAGTTTGAATTATTGATTTTGTTTCTTTTTCAGGTCGTCACAGAAGTTTCAAGTTGAAACTTCCCTCTCTCAGGAAGGAACTGCGTGTGAAGTCAAAGGTCAGCGATGTTAGTCCGGATCCAGAGAATCCCCCTATTCCGGAAGAAGCCGTAGCGTTAAATCGGATCAATGGTTCGTACGATGAAATCCAGCATTCTTACTCAAATGCTCTTCCATCTACCAAATTTACCATGGAGAAAGGAACATGTGACAATTTGGACCAATCAAAATCCGTGAAATCCTCAACTCCTGGTCAGCAGGATAATACTCTGACGTTGCCAAACGTTGGGTTTATACGAAGGGCATCGTCGCTGGAAAGGCTGGATTGTGATAAAAACCAGAACTCCAGTGAAAAAGGTATGGAATGAAGATTTATGAGCCTTGCTCTTGGAAAACGGGGCTTTGACTGGATTTTTTTTTATAAGAGACTCCCTTTAAATGAAAATTCCATAAAAGTGGAAAGTGTTGTGCATACTGCGCAGGCTTATCGTTAATGACACTTAACGATCATTCACTTAACCCCATATTCCCAGAGCGAGGCTCAATTGTACGCGCATGAGGTTGCTTCTCCAATCTTGCCCATATGAATGTAATGGTCATGTGTCTTTTTATCTATCATCTTTAACCCTTTGAGCGCTGGAACCGGATTTTGAAGGCCTTTGCAAACAGTTTGGATCCAGATGAGACGCCACAGAACGTGGCGTCTCATCAGGATCCAAACTGTTTGCTATTCTGATAGTATTCTTTGAAAAAAAATCGAAGAAAATGCTAATTTTAGAAATTTAGCAGACAACATTTTTGCAGACGACAAATTTCCCAGCATGCAAAGGGT